>OZ012710.1:9107212-9243040 GCA_963942595.1 Cylloceria caligata
ATATCAAGTGCAGATATAATTCCTTCCTGTCAACCGAATACAATTAAATCAATCTTAATGACATAACAAAGTTTCGTATTATTATATTGCGATTACTCAATGGCAACTGAGGGAAGGCTGCAGGAGATATAACGTTGGATAGAAATTTTTAAGGAGGACGAGTCTAGAGATCATAGAGGGGATAGGAAGAAGAGTAGGGGAAGCATGAAACGATGGCTAATTTCCGGAGGTAGTCATGCGTACAGCTTCGGAGATTTCTTCGCGGTCGAAAGTACAGGAGCTCTGAGATAGATAGAGAGGGAAAGGAACTGAAGCTATAGCTAGTTAGTAGTTCCTTCGCTATTTCCCCTTTCGGCTTCTGTTTCGTCGTGTAGCTACTTCAATTTTGTTCTTTCATTTTCTTATTCGCTTGGTGCACTTGCATATTTCGTTCCTTTCCCTACCACGCTCGTTCGCCGTAGCGACTATCGAGCCTGTATGTAGCCGTACGGATTCGCTTCGTCCCTGAGATGTCTTTCGTTCTCGTATACAAGGAGAAAAGTGGAAGCTAGAATATATAATCTGTACGGAAAAAATATCTTAAAGTGATGACACACGGGCTTTATTATTTGTGCATGTTCGCACAAACTTGAGATAATAATAATAATGTATAATAATCATCATCCTGAATCCACTTGTCGTACTGTTGTACCCAGTGCCTTAACCATACAATTTCTTAACCATATAACCATATAATAATAATACTCACTCTGGACATTTTATAAGAAAATATAAGTTTCTAAGTGTAACCAAATTAAGCTATTGGTTATCACAACCAAGTACTCCGTAACATAGTCAAGTACTTGGGACCACGGAAAAAGGGCTTGATCAAGACTATCGAGAGGTTGGTTAAATATGCGCCAACGTATTATTTGATTAGACCAACCATGGTATTGGTTACCGCCACCATGTACTTAGTTTTGTTATAGAAAACCAAGCGCTTGATAGTCCTAATCAAGCCCTTTTTCCGTGCGTGATAACCAATAACTTGATTGGTGTTACCAATTAATCGACTGGCGTATGTTTAACCAAACGCTTGGTAGTCCTAATCAAGCTCTTTTTTCCGTGCGAACGTACCGCTGGATGGGTATCGTTCTTTAGGTTGTTCCATTTTGAACGGCGAAAAATCCTTGAGAAGCTTAACTTTCGTACTTATTTTCAGTAGTTTAAACTTTATTTGATTCATAAAAAAAACCCGAAACAACTTATTTCATTACACAAAGCTGGCAGATTGATAAACAAAAGTAATTACTGGGTCATTCAAGTTAAAATTTCGATAATCTTTAGATAAAAATCGATTTTGAGTCCCACATGTAAAAGCAGTTAACCAATATTGAAAATTTCATTCTTGAAGAAGCTGCTCTTTCAAACTAAGTGTCCCGACCAGGAATAGAAATTGGAAAAATAACAAACTTTCGATCAGACGGATAAACTATAATTGTTAAATGAATACTAAACTAGTCGAGGTAGAAAATTACAGAAGAAAAGAATATCTTATTTCTCTATAATTCAGATCTTTCGGCGCAAGATAAAATCAGGTATAAAAAGCTTCCCGTAGTCTGTGCAGAAAAGATCTACTTCGCCGCAGCTTCGATAATTTCATAATTCCTTATGCAACGATTTTTTTTATCTCTAATTGAACAATCCGTGTCGAAGGAAAAGAAAGAATAAATGAAAAAAGGAAGTAGGTTCATTTGGTTCTAGCGGAGAACGAAGCGAGAATGAGAAAAGAAATTAAAAAATAAATAATCGGAAGAATGTAATGGACCTATACGTAATTTAAATTTTCGATGAAAGCCCTCGATTCTCATTTCTTCTCCGTATTCACGTGTCGGTCGCAGTTATCAAAGTAGTCAACCCGATGTATATGTTGTGTACGAAGAAGATTCGACGACGAGCGTCATCCTATGCGGCCTATGCGTCGTCGCTCCATTATGCATTCGCGCGGTCTAACTATATATATACGTATATACCAAGCTCACTGTTACCTATGTTCTTTGAGTCGCATCTCAATACTGGCTGACTGCGTGTCCTCGGTTGTGGTGCACCAACATCGCCACGGTATTTAATTCAGTTCAACGTATTCCGCCCGGCTGAAGTTCCATTAAAACGTGAGACAATAACCTGACAGTTCTGATCGGTGCATCGATGCCTCGCGCGACCGTACACCCAATACCGTGTGTCTCCTCTTTATCCTTGTCTTTCTCTACGCAACATATTCAAACCGAGACCGTAACCCGTCTTTCTCTTATTTTCCGTCTCGTTTTCTTCTCTGATATCTGTCACTCGCTCCCCTTCCCTCCATCTTCCCTTCGCCTCGCCGCACCTTCAATTTCACCTTATGTTCTATACGCACGCTAGATATATACTCAAACTTCCTTCCATATTAACGGGACGAGGTGAATTCACCGAGCCTCGTGTTCTCGATTTGGCTGCCTGGTCTCCTTCGTAAGGATCGACCTGAATCGTTCGTATTTTCAATCGACATTCCTCCTCATTGCAAGCTCATCCTTCTGTCCCGTCCCCTCTCTCGGATCTAATACCTATCCGCATTGTCCTGGGCTACCAACGTTGGTCCAGTTTCAGCTGTACCCACTTTGAAATGACTCGATGAAAGCCTCTTTTGCTTGTCACTTTGCTGTGCACCGGTGAAACAAATCGACGTGACGTAAACCTACGGCTTGAGCAAATGACTAGGCTGCTTAAACCGTTCGATGAAGATACACTGAGAAAAATCCGCTAACCAACTATTTGGTGAGCACAACCAAATAATTTGTTAATCAACCAAGTATACGGTTGTGTTAACCGTTACATTTTTCAGACGTACCACGTATTTGATTTGAGTATATCAAATCAAATCCTTTTCACCGCGTAGTTTTGAATTATAATCTATCGACTTGCCACGTGTCAAAATATTTCAAAATCAAATTGAATCAAGACAGATTAAAAATCAAAGACACACGCCTTCTTTTGATATTTTTTTTATTTTGTTGACAATATACGTTTACAAGTATAGCACAAGAAAAAATAGTTTCGTTTAAATAAATAAAAATGATCGATTTTTGTAAAAAAATTTCATGAAAATTGAGAACAGGCAACCATCCAATAGACAAGGACCTTATGTAATCAGACATTCGTTCAATACATTTTTATTAAACTACCAATTTTGTCTGTCCTCGTATTTCCTGACTTTATCGATCCGTGACAAAACATTTATCGGCAAATTTCCTGTGTACTTACCGATGTTATCCATCCCCAGGAGAGCGTTTTGTAGACGGTGTTGAGAGCCGTGTAGTAAAAATATTGTACGCAGGCAGGTATAGAGAGTGCGGAAAATAAAACAGGAGAGCGTTTAAGTGTTTACGAGCTTCGGAAAAGAGCAGAAAAACGTTTTTTTTTGCCGGGGTCACTTATAGGACGACGTTGCGTTGCGGGGGAGATGGCGAGGTGTGCGGAAGATAGGAAAAGAGTAAAGGGCCGGTGGCTTGTCCAGGCGACCGGAAGTGCGCTGGTCGTTCGTACGAAAGGAAGAAGTGCGCGGATGCTTTGAAATATAGGCCGACGACTACTACGACGACTACTACGACTACTACGAGTACAACGACGACGACAATGGCAACGGCAACGACGAGTGAGGCGGACGTCAGTGAACGTGCGCACTCGTTATCAAAGGGAATCGATGAGAAGAGAGGAGGAGGCGCTCGTTCACTTGTGGCCGGTACTGCATAAAAATTTTGCGTGCATTATAAGTGCACACGGTAGCCTTGCACCGTACGAGCTCGATGCAACCCGAACGGGGTCCGGGGTTGGGCTAGGCCTATACAAGCAGAGCTTCGCGACGCTCCGCTTCGTTCCTCGGACGCTCCGATCTAACCTACCGTAATGCTATAAAAATAACAGCCGATGGCACGCTACCTCGCTTCGCCCATTTTTCTCCCTTGGTGTCAACCCCTTTTTTATGCCATCTTCACAACTTTTTACACACAACGCCTTTTTCACCCTTGTATATATAACTGCATTTTCTTCTGAGTCACTCGCTCTTTTGCTACGACTCGATTACAGTCTGCCATGTACACTCGCCCTGTATCACGTTCCTTCCGCTTTATCTAGAGCGTGGATAAACATTTTGATTTTTTAATTTTCTCTCTTGTCATTGTTTTTTTACTATTAAAAAACAAAATACTTCGATATAAATATAAAGAATAGATTGAGATAACAGTGACAGGTGCCATTGGATATAATGCAAATGCAGTACGATTTAAGCGAGTATGCTCATTTAAAATAAATTTATAAATAAATTCTGTCATGGTAATTGTATTGAGAAATATTGATTTTCATTTTAATTAATAAATTTATAAAATTTAATTTAAAGTCAACAAAAATGTATCAAATAGACTTTTTTCTCAATCTTTCTTACAAATAATTCTCTATATTCGAAATAAATTTGAACAATTCATCTTATGTTATGGTATTATAATCTACTTGCAAAAAAAGATTGCAATAATATTATTTATTTTCTGATTAAAATTCTATTTTGCCTAAAAGTTATGTAGTGAGAAAGAAAGAAAAGAAAATATAAGAAAATGAAGGAAGCGTGGTGAGAGTGTATATATATATATATATCAATATATAGGTAGAGTGAGGTGAGCGAGCGAGAAAGAATACCGATGGATGATTCGTCGTCACTCGAAACACGTTCGACACCTGTCCATACTCTATTTCCATCCTCCTTGCGTTTCTGAACTGGTGCAGACCTACAAACGACTATCGGCAGAACTGAGAAGACACGTTGCTCGAGTACAGTTGGTGTGTACCGAGCATATACAACCATAACTATACACGCGTGCGAGCTTCTCTATGTCCCTTTCTCTCTTGGGAAGTTGCAACAGGAAACGCGCTGGAAAAACGACAATTGCTTGCGATCAAGTGAGGTGTATGAAGAAAGACAAGATAGAAAGAGATAGAACGAAACAAGAGGCTACCTTTGCTGTATACCACGCTTGATCTTCAAATCGAACGAGACGAGCAGACAAAGTTTTTGCCTCGATTTCCAGTCAACCGTGTACTTCTACGTATATCTGATGCACCAGAGGAAAATACAAATGTGCTACGTGTAAGACGTCGTGAAACAAGTCACATTTTTTCCCAGAATTCATCGTATACTTATAGAACTGGCACATAAAAAAATTACCAAAAATTTATCCGGGCTCCGTAATGATAATTGTAAATTCTTAATGGAACCTTAATTAGTCCTTTAACTAAAAAGAAAAATACTCTTAAATATAGTGCATCGGGTCTCGTTTTTTTCTGCATTCAATATTTATTTATAACAAAAAGAAATTTAAATTTAATTCGTAAATAATCAATAGTAATAAATAACTATTTAGTATTTAAAAAATGCAATGAAGAAGGGCCTCTGAGGAATAGTCATTCCCTCATACGTAAAAGAGATTTCCATACAGTCCTCGACTGTGCCAATTGTGGGACTATTCGAAAAGTAAATGCAAGCTCCATTGTAGTTGTCATGAATTGCATCTCTGGGAAAAGAGGGGGGGGGGGGGGGGATAAAGTAAAGCAGGATTTAAAAAATCGTATATTATAGAAGAATCTAGAAATGAGAAATAGAATCTAGAGTATGACAGTATTTCCGTAACGTAAATAAAAACGACCCTTAAGATCCCACACTGATACGCATCAGGATTACAGGGCTCATGGTAGCAGCAAGTATCAAGCTCGGTATCATCTATTCAGTACACGCACAGGGTGCGTACGACGCACAGGAAGAGCATCAATAAGGGTCAAAGAGAGCATATAACGATGGACGCACGTTGAAAACCAAAGATAGCGAGAGAGAGAGAGAGAGAGAGAAAGAGAGAACAATAGAAAACGTAAAATGCAAGGGGGACTTTTTACGATCAAATTTTCCGGCCTTCCTTCCTTCCTCGCATCATTGATGGGATGATGAAGGGTAGGTGCTTCCAGTATGTGGCTTTTCTTTCTCTCCCATGCACCTACCACCCCAAACCCGCCTCGTTATCCCTTCTCATTTTCTCTCGTCAAGGTGCTGTCTCCTATATATACATTCCGTCTTCCTGTCTTTTTCCCTGTCTATTTCACACTGCCCCTTCTCTTTATCTCTCTCTCTCTCTCTCTCTCTCTCTCTCTCTCTCTCTTTGCATTTCAACCCTCGTGTGTTTCACAAAATGTGCACCGTGAAAACACGTACTACACGCTAGTGCAGGCTCCAGGGCACGTACACGCCCCCGCATGGGCCCGAACGTTAGGGGTTGGTTTAAATATTTCTCTCTTACTCTTGCTGTTAACCCCGGCAACTATACAACATATAGTGCTGCACGCAGTCCAACGGATACGTTATATATACATACATTGCGTTGGGGTAGGCCTAGGCCTGGACTGAGCTGCGTGGGCGTGTGTTGCTCCACCCCGCATCGCTCATCCTCTTGGAAAAAAAGTAAAGCACCGCATCAGCCCCCTAGATTTTTTCCTTTCAACGGCCTCTCACCTCTCTGCGCAGCCCTTCCTTCTTCGTATGTATAACTAGGACATATAAACTATGCTGCATAGAACGGTATAGGAACTTTCTATATGGACCGATGTTCCCCACCCCCCTGTATGTTCCTCTCCAATGAGGAGGACCCAGTTCCCACTCGACCAAGACTGGATACCGAACAGCAGCCATAGATCTTATGGTCAATATACCATAAACAGGCCAAGCTTCTTTCTACCGAAGAACTATTCCGATCTTACAGGATAATCGTACCAACGACCTGTAACGACGAAGCGAGAAGAAGAAAAATACGAATCAGAAGCAAAGGATTATAAAATAAATTTTTAAAAATGTCTTTCGACGAACATTTAACTCAATTTTATCGATGGTTGTCAAGGTGTACTTTAGTCTTTCTACGTTGGTCCATTATTCGACACTCTTCCTCATGGTTTCGAACGTTCACTTTTCCACCGGAGGTTTATTTATCATTAGGCGAACCAACGGCCCAGGCAGAAATCCTCTTTGTCGAACCAATACCGACAGCTCTCGGGGCCATTTGGCCCTCTACGGTTGGACGAACTCAAGCACTCTTTCTCTCCCCATCTCTCACTTCTTCCCCTGTCCGTTTTTTCTCTATACGACGAATTATTTTGCACTTGCGCGGCTACACCATTCTGGGCTATAGTTCGGGAAATATAGTTCAAAGTACAAACCTTGAGACAAAAGTTATAGCAAAATATTAATACCAACAAATGTTTTATTAATTTAGTTGAGAATCTCATTGTACTAATTAAAAGTTGCCTTAAAGAATTGCACAATGTACATCAATGTGCATCATCCTCTGCAGAAGCCGGCCGTTTGAGCAGATTTATTTTCTTCGTTGCTCTTTCTCCTACTTCGCTGCTCCTGCAGTACCAGCTGCTACTCATTGAGCCAATAACCTTGTTTCGAATCATTTTATTCAAGTGCTGTCTCCATAACCAATCGAAATATGTACAGTTTGCACTATTGTACTTTGTAGCTTGTTGACACCGGCTTACACACATCTGTAAATATTTATTTATGCTCAATTCAACTTATTAAAATTTATATTTGTGACTTTGTTTCAAGTTAAAGATATTTACGAGACATTTAAAAAAAATCTTTCTGTGAAAACTTTTATCCTCCTGACACAAACAAATTATTTTATTACTTTTGTCATTGTTATTATTTATTAACTATTTGAGGATATTAAATAAAAATACAATAACTTTGTATGTGTGCGCAAATGGTCGTAATACGATACGACACGAGACTCAACTTATGTGTATCTGACGGTGCACAGTGGGGTTCCATGATTTGCTCAGAGGATATTGGTTTTGTTGCTGGTATTATAATTTCTAACGTTCTCCTTCCCTCCTGCCACCCGTTGACTTTTGCTCGTTAACGTTCATCCCGTCTTACTCGAGAGCCCAGATCGAATATCGCTTTAGCATATCCAACTGGACGTTCTACGATCAACGGAATATCACCAGAGTCTGTCGTAGTCAAAGTAATAAACACGAGTTATCGAATTCAGTTGAATTTTAGATTGGATCGAACAATGAGTCAACTTAAGCGAATGTAATAATAATTTATTTTCTTTTAATAATCGTTGACGGCTGAAAATGCTTCAACTTATGAGTCTGACGATAAAGAAAGCAAAAACCGAATAATATTTTTGACAAAAATCGATTACTGATAGGCTATTTGCAAATAGACAGGGTAATAAACATTGATGTTGGGTGTGAAAGATCTCAGGCACAAATTCAAATTTATGAAAATTGAGTTCCTGGAGCTGTAGGTGACAAAAATCGATTTTCGTCGAAAATATTATTGGGTTCCTACTATTGTGCAAGTGCCGAAGACTGTGGGAAGACCAATCTTGTTATCTCCAAGTATTATTACCTCTATGTGTATAAGAAGAATATCACAAGGATTGACACGTGTAAAGGCAGTTGCAATTTGTGAGGGCTTATCACAAGTCAATTGTGGTGCTCATCGTAAATTTTTAATGAACGTAAGAATAACATTGTAAAAGAAATATAAAACGAATCTTTAATCGCAGAGAACGGAAGAAGGTAAAAATAGCATTGAAGGTCGCAGTGCCTCACGAGTTCGGCAAGTCATTGGTTTATTCGCATCAGTGATGATACAAGTCAAGATATCCGTGAAGAGTCGAAGAGAAGTAGCTAATCGAAAGACGGAGAAGAAAAGTAACGAAAAGAGAGTTAAAAGAGTGGGATGAAGGAGAATCGGGAGTGCGTCGTTGGCTTCGTTCTCAACGACGATGACGACGACGACGACGACAACGGCGGAGAGCCGAGAGCATCAGCAAAACCGAGTTGCGGCAGGTTCGGGTTCGGGTTCGGCAAGTCCGCTTTCGTCTTGGATCGCGTCCGTTCGGCGCGCGTGAAGGTCGGGATCAATGGCCGTAGGACCCAAAGGCGGGTGAGCGAACCAGCCCGAGGAGAATGAGAGGGAAAGAGAAAGAAAGATAAGGGGAAGAGCGAGGAGCCGGCGGGGCCCCACGGGAGTCGTCAGAGTGGGGCGAGTCCTGTCGAGCGAGAGAGCCTCGAAGTTGGGTACCAAAAGAGGAGAAATTGAGTTGGCTCGCCGGCCCAACCGGCTCGCGGTGGGGGTCGTACGGAGCGCGTCGTGCAAGCCGAATGAAGAAGAAGACGAAGAGGCGGTGAAGCGAGGAGGGAATAGAAAAGAGCAGCAGGAAGGGCGGGAAACGGCGGGCTGGAGGGAGTCACGCTCCTGCTTCTTGATCGTCGTTAGTCCTGAGCATCCAGACCTACCTCTTTTATCCGTTTCATTCTTCATCCATATTTATCTTTCTCTCTCTCACTCTCTTCCCTTTATCCATCGCCCTTTTTACATCCTCTTCTTCATCTATCGTTCTCTCCCTCTCTCTCTTTCTCCGTCTCCATCGAAGTTATTTGTCTTGTTGTTCGCTTCGACTTCGACTTCAGCCTCCATTTTTGTTTCTCTTCGAACACGTACCCCACTGTCTCATTTATGTACTTCGTTTTCGTTTCAATTCTTTGAATAATGTCGTGTACCCTGTCTATTATGGATTACGGTTGATTTCATACAATCTCGTGGGATACGCTCGCATTCGAAGGTCTTCGAGGAACGCGACGAAACTGATGGTAACCGACAAAGGATTCGTTTCGTGTAAATGGTTCTGATCGTGATATCCTCAGGTTTCGTTAAAGTGGGAATTTTTCGAAAAACATTCAGATGACATTTCACGGATACGGCGAAACTGATTGGAGCACGTCCAGTGGAAGGGGAAGTTTGGTAGGCTGTATCCAAGGACAGGAAAGGTAAGCGCGGGGAGGCGAAAAGAAGGATAACTCGACCTACCCAAATATTAAGCTGGCCCGTCGGCCCTACCTCTTTTCCTTCCCACGATTCCGACCCTCTTAACCAATGCCCTACTCGATTCTCCACTACAAAACTATACGGAGTGCCTCGATGGAGGACAAGCATCAACGAAGCTGCAAGACAAGGAGTTACTCATACAACATATTCAAATGAAACCCACCGAAGGTACTAAATACACCTCGAAGGGTTTCAGGATTGAAAGACCAACAGGCGTTTGTGGAAGGTCAGGTAGGAGGGCTCAGGTCTGCAAACAACCAATAAAAGTATATTTGCGACAGGAGGCAGGCGAAACCAGATGGGTAACCCGACCTACCCTAATTTCCAGGTGTTCCTGTTGTACACCCCTCTTTTCTTTTACTCACTACCATTTCCCCTTCCTTATTACTCCTTTGCTCAAAGAAACTAGAGACGATCGTTGAGTTCCCAGCATCCATGGTGCGAAGCACAACGGGCTTAGTAACATACGAGGGGGTTCCTTCGCTACGACAATATGAAATGAGCTGAATCACTCACGGTTCATCGCAGTCAGGAAAAGGCAAAAAAAAAATAAGAGAAGAAAATGTTGATTCGGACAAAAGAGAATTGAGCTTGGTGCACCAGGGCGTGATTGTGAGTATTGTCAGCAGTTGAGGAAGAAGAGGAATACTGCGTACAGGGTAATCCGAAACCCCGATCTGCCTCGAATTTCAACCGGTTTCACCCGCTAGGGTGTCAAACGCTTTGAAGATAGTCTGAGACAAAAAAAATGGTGATTCGCATTATGGAGGGGGACGAGAAGGGCGAAGCGATCCATCGGGAGACGTCATAGGCCAGGATCTCTAAAACAAAATGGTGATTTTTATATAAGGTTCTATTCGCTGAGGTAGAGGCAGACCTCGAGCGGACACGTTATCCTCTGACCTACCCTAAATTCCAGTCAGTCCGCCGACCCCCCCCCCTCTCTCTCTCTGCCTCTCTCCTAACTTCTTCGCGTACCAAATGAAGACTCGCAGAAGCCGACGAGAGTCCCTCGACGTCTCGTGCGACGAGTACCCGGCGTCGAGGAGCCTGGCCAGCCAGAGCTTCGGCTGAATCCACTTCCCCACCACACAGTCCATCTCGGGAAGCAGCAGTCTCGTTTATTCCCCGAAGCACGCATTGTGCACGGGTCCTTGCCTCCTGCTCTTGCTCTTGCTCAATCGTATGCGAAATCGCGGCTTCTAACTCTTCATCTTTCTTTTCGCCTCTTTCTTCGTTCCGCTCCTCCCTCCCGCCCCTACTGCACACGTTTCCTTTTCTTATTTTTCATCTTAAACTTCCCTCTCTCTCTTTACGTACCTTCCAGCCCGCTGCTTCAACTTTGCCTCAGCTACTCGTTCATATTCTCCCTTCGTCATGATGACTCGCAATAACGTATGCGAACGAGTACTGCATCAATGCACGTTATTTTGTCTTTTTCGTTTTCTTTTTGAAACTTTTGTGCGAGGCTTTGTGATTCTTGGTCTTTTTTGCTTATTATTCTGCAACCTTCAATGCCCTTCCTTATGACTAAAGCAACTCAGCCACAGTATAATCAGTAAACTTTTATTACTAATGAAAATTCCTTTGATACTCGTACGTTTCTATAATTTTAAATATTAATTTATAACTTTCTGTCAAATTTAGTGCTCAAACGGATTAATCGTCTGAACTCTCAGTTCAGACATTTGTTTTCCGCCATGAACCGGTGTTTCAGTTAGACGATAAAGTAACTTTACTTAGACAAAGATACAATGTTTACGAATCCCATACAACGCGCTAACACAAAGAAAAATGGCTATGATTTTTAAAAAATCCAAGTTGGAGATGATAAAAAAAAAGTAATGAAACCCCGAAAAATAACGAAGTGGCATCTGCATTTCATGCATGGCAATCAATGCTTATTTATTACTTTTCTGAACACATTTTTCTCTGTATTCATTCGTTTGAAAATCATTGGGTCCTCGTCTCTTGCTCACAGAGAAATGCTCAAAGAGCGCTCGTGGGTGCGCTGGATGAGCTCTCAGGGAATCATTTCCATCGATCGCGTTCACTGACGCATCGGACCGACGGCTCGCTCTCACTCAGCTCGGCCCGGCGCTTCTCTTGGTCGGCGCCCCTAACCGCGGCCCATGGTCAAAGGGAGCCGTCAGCGGCCATTGGCTCTCTCGCGAGCATAATGCACCAGCTAGCCAGTTTTGCAGCATGCTTCAACGTGTACTGCACAATCTACAACGCTGTATACAATATGCCAGGAGCTCTCTGATATACCGGGTGGCATAATGCCCGCTCAACCATACCTCGTACGAATATGCGCTTGTTCCAACTGCGCTCTTCTCTCCTCTACCGCGTATGACGTTTCGTAACAGCTACGACCAAAACCGACGGAGAATGCTCGAAACTTGTTTCCCCCTGTGCTTCGTACTCGGTACGCTTCATTATTTCTGTAATATATATATATTTCGATGGTCGCGTTTGTAACCTGCAGTGACCATTCGATGAATTAACCGTGTGTGAATCCCATAAACACCGCACGTGGTTTCGTACAGTAATATCCCTAACAATCTGTGTCTTCCGCAGAATTCATCAATAGGAAATTCAGTATTTTTAAATATTAAAACAGATCAATTAGCGCTAATAATTTAAGCAACCTCTTTTGTACTCATTTTTTATTCGGTTTAATTACATTTTTTTCGATTCATTGAACGAATATTTTTGTAAATATTAAAAAAGAAAATTCATTAATTCGATCCAAAAAATTATCCAAAGTATAACTGATATTAAAATTTTATGAAACTTAGTCATGAACAAAAAAAAATATTTTCCAATTAATTTTTGACGAACAAATTTTACGAAAGCTTCAGTATTTATCTGATGGTGAACTTCAGAATGATTGTAAATCGATTACAATAATTCGACAATAGTCACATAAGTGAAGTAAATCCCCAAGTTTTGGTACTTTCATTCTGTGAGAACGAGAATAAACGAAAACGAGCGTAACTGCGGTAATGCAAGAGTCTTTGTACTCTTGTTTTTTTTTTTTTTGCCTCTCTTTGCTTCGTGGATCGTTCGCTGACCATGACGCCAAGTCGCAGCTGCCGCGTATTTCTCAAGGAGAGGGAAGATGAATGCTTCGATAGATACACAGGAAAGAAAAAAACATACCAAATGTGAGTGCAAAGAAGGAGAGAGATGGTGTGAAGGAGGGAGAGGTGAAAAAAGAGAGAAAAAAGGAAAACGAGCAGCCCCAATCGACTCGCCCCTTGCCGTCATTCCCAAGCAGATAAAATCTTAAATGCTATTCGCCTCGCGCTGCAACTGCTAATTTCGTGAGGTCTGTTTACGCTACTATTTATCCGATTAACAAGGGCCAACGTGCACTGTATTATTTTTCATCGTATTGCACACCGGCAACATGCTCGCTGACGTATGCTTCGTGCACTTGGCACTCATCATCGTGATCGTATGTCGTTGTTTTCTTTACGAAGGTTAATGACTTAGTGTAAAAGCAAATTTAAACAAAACCAACTCCTTAGAATTTTCTTAATTTTACAAGATAACTGGCTTTTTAAAATCTTAACAATGAGACTTTACACAGCCCTACAGTCATCGAGAATCAGTCGAACGTATTTCAAATAATTAAAAATCCGAACGCGTGCACAATTCCTACAAAAAAATTATATCTAACAAAAAGATAATTATAATTGTTCTAAATTTGAAGTGGATAAATTAAAGCATTCGCGAGTGATCGAAGTCTCACGCTTCCAACTTCATTCCATAAATTGTCTTTCAGAACGTTCATTCGTATAATCATTTTTCGATATTTTAAATCGGTTTGACAGCTCTAGCATTGATAACTCGATTTTTTTATAGATTTTACGACACAGTTCGTCTGTTATTCGTATAGCATGGATCTGCGTAAGAAAATGTTCTCCCAATCATGACAGTTTCTGATCATAAAGAAAAAGATGGTGGGCCCTTGAGATCGTGAAAAATCCCTGAAGAATAATGAAGTTCTGGTTCGAATATGCTCTCTGTTATAATTTGCTCTCTCCAATCTCTCAAACGATAGATTTCACGATCAACATATTTCTGCAAATTCGACAATAATTAAATTCACAAAACAAACGAAATATTTTTCTGCAGCTTCGTTCCTGCGAGAAAATTTATGCAGAGAAAATGGAGGTAATTCCTTATTCAATTATTTAATTCCTCAACGCGTATTTACGCGTTGAGGACAAAGCAATTTCAGAAACTTGAGAAATTACCCGATGCGAGGAGTACAAAAAATCTAAGTATATAAAAAAGTAAGAAGAGTTAATAAATGATCGTGCTCACATTGTGAGACGTTACGGTCGTCATCGGTCGAAGGTGCACCGGAAAAAGGCGGTCGCGACTCGCACGAATCGAGACCGAATCGCAGGTGCAATCTTGAATGGGCATTACTTGTACTGTGTACAGTAACAACTCGACGATCGCCTCGATGGCCTTGGCAGTCGCAAGATCTAGACGAGAGATCGATTCGCAGGTGCCGAAGCGCAAGAGCGAAGACAACTTCTTCGGTTCCGCTCCCCGCTTTCGTATCTTTCGTTTTGAGTATCGTCGCGTGACAAATGATTTAACGACAGCGAGCAGTATCAACGACGTGCTTTGCGCGTTTCATGTCTTTTCGGTCATCCGGCGATTCCAGAGCGGAGGATGCAACGTTTCACACTGGTGTAATCAGTGCTAAATTTTTTGAAGCGTTTTTATTGTTTTTGGTACATAAAATTACTCCTTCGACGGTTGATTTGTGACAAACAATTATGTTTTGTAAAAAAAAAAACACAAATGTCGTCTAATAAAGTCAATGTCGATCGAGAAGTGTTTTCGTCCAATTTTTAAGAAGAATAAAGTTAAGTATCAATTTAATCATAATCTGCGATACCTCATTTTCTCATTTCTGTATTCTCCTTTATTTTCTGTATCTCTCGTTAAGGAAATAAATTATTGTAAATTGTAAACAACTAATACTATAAAAATTCTGCGCGGTGAATCAATAAAGAATCTTTCAATGAACATGATGATCTATCACTTATGATAATCCCGTACTATCGTTAATTTTGATACAAAGCTCATGAAGAAAATCCTTTTTCGAAAATTATCATAAATTTATCAATTTTCTTTCAATTACATGACTATGAATGTATTTCTATATTAAGTTTATGTATATTAATCATACAATGAAACTACCAAAAAATTGTAGACGTATCTATTTTTCAACTTAACACTGATTTGACTAGTGTGACTCACTGCTTTCAACGTTAAATAAATTTTTACCCAAACTAAACGTACTGTTTTGATAAGAAATTTTACAAGAGTTTTTACTCCAATTTCTGGTTTCCAGCATCCGTAAACTTCGATATAACGATTAAAAAAAAAAACACTTAGCTACTAAAATACCAATAAATCAGGTTTTATTTAGAAACTGGAACACGCGCATAACTCGCTCTAGCTTGAACACCGCACATTCCGTTATATATGCTACATACTACATGTTTCTTTCACATTTTTCCACATTTTATGTCTCTTTTGTATCACGTCTATCCTACATCTTAACACAACTCTTATAGCCACTCGTAATATCTTCTTACCCTTTCTTTCTCATCCTTTGCTTCCACTCGATCGACTACAACTCGTAAAGTTACGTTGAACATTACGCATCGACCACGTGGCTTCTTCCGAGACGAAAGGACGCGTAGTATATATAATACATAGCTCTATAAGTGTGCAACTTTCCGCTGCCTCTTAGACGTAACCAACACGTAACGTATCGTGTACACACGAGTCAGTGTAGCGTAGCTACTGACGCAGTTTCCGTATATGTATAGAGTTGGCAAGGTACGAACGTTCCTGGTTGTGGCGTATCGAATGCTCATCTCGCTTGCCATACCGAAATGGATAATTTTCACTTTAAAAACTTTATCCAATCCAACATATTATCCGATTTGGATTATAATTTTAAGTGTAAAATATTATGGTTAATAAAATTCATAATCTAAAATAAAAAAACTCTTGATTATCGTTGACCAAAACGTTTAAAGTTCACTGAAAGCTATCATTGGTATAACGGTAGAAAGGAGAATTGGGCCTTCTACCCGGAAGTTTACCATCGTAGGATAGTATACCATACTAAGTACAAAGTGGTGGTGAAACATACTCCGAGACACGAGACTTACATTAGCGAAGAGAAGATACCAGGCACGACTTTTCTGGGTGGCTGGTTGGCGTGATTCACGAATCCTCCGAGGTATCTTACGGGCTTTAAACCTTTACTAAATTATAAGACAGCTTAAGTACATAGATATCGGAACACCTCAAAAGTAATAAGGAATAAAATTACCGAGAGAGTCCGCTCATTGCAGATATCGGTAACAAACAAAAATGAACCGTAGAGTACTAGCATTTAAATAAGTAAACCTTCGAGGATGAATTCATGAGAATCATCGAAGAACAAAAGTCTTACGATAGAAACGATAAAGTATATACCGTATGGGTAACAACGGACGAGATACTCGAGTCCAAGCTTGGCGAACAACATCTTCATTGGAATAACAGGGGGGACCGGACCGTGGCACCGGCCTCAACGGCAACTGCGGCGGAAGGAGCAACAGCAGCAAACCAGCATCAGCAGGGGCTCGAGAGGCGACGAGAGAGTTTCTCTTGACTCGCGCCGGCCAATATCTCGCTTCGTATGGCTTGGACTCGCTCGCGTTCGTCGAACCACCGTCACATATACACCAGTACAATGCATACAGAGTCAAATACGGTCGAACTGCATCGCGCCATGAGCGAGCGAACACGTACGAGAGAATCGAAACGACGAGAAAGAAAGAGGTGAAGGAAGAAGATGCGCGAAGGGAAGAGCAGCAGGGAGTTGCCAGCCGGGAGCGAAGGAACCGAGAAGCCCTCCAGCCCTGCTGCGGCATCGTCGCGGCGAACGATAACAAAAAGGAAGGCCGAGAAAAACGAGGATAGAGCGAAGACTGAGGAAGAGATAGAGAAAGAGTGAGAGTGAGAGTAAGAGAGAAAGAGAAAAAGCGAGGGCCCGGGCCCCGCACAGGGGCCCGTAAAGCAAGTCCCCGACCTATCCCTTCGTTCCTCCGGTTGCGAACGACCGGCATTCCCGCAGGCCGAAAACGCAAGCCGGTCCCTCCCCACCATTTCTACCGGGGTTCTAGCTCTCTCTGGAACACCGCGCCCCACCTCTTTCCTATTCTTTTTCGCCTCTTTCTATCGTTCGCTTCGTCTCGTGGTCCCAGGGCCTGCAGAGCGCCTCGTCCCCCTCATTTCGACCTGTTCGCCAGCCCTATGGCGCGCATTCTCCATCTTATATTTCTCTCGGAACACGCCATAGATTCTTAGTTATGAATTTATTCTAAAATTACATTAAAAAATCAATGGGAAAAAAAAAGAAAAAAAGCCAAAATGCGGTCAACTGCAATGTACGTTATAAAAAATTACTATTTACACATTAATGAATTAACAATGAGGTTGAATTCTTTATATCCGTTCATTCGAATCCATTACTGTATTCGTTTTTTACTTTTTTTTCTGTATAATTTTGTAATTATTTGATAAGTTACGCAACAAAAATCAACCTTTAGAGTGTGAATTATTAATAAAATATCTTATTTATAATCTGTAACTATATAGCTCTATATTTAAACGTTTCTTCTTCTTATTATTTACGCGGTTGTTTGAACACCAACATTTCAGAAAAAAACATGAAAATTCAGTTTTTCAATGTGGGCCGTGCCCTACTTAAATCAAAGAAGATAAAACAACGTAATTATTCATACAGTTTTTATGTTTTTTTTATAATATCGATAAAATAAATGTGGAAGAAATAAAAGAATGCGCCGTTTTGTGAAGATTTTTGGTATATTTTATGTGTACTTGGCACAAACTTGCCATTTCGCGTTCGTGGACCCCGCATAACGCTAAAGGAAAAGGCGATGCGATGCATTGCCGGGACGGTAAAGTGCAACAGGCAAGAGCCCGGCGAGAGGTAATGCCAGGGGGTAGGGACGTTGGATATAGGGTGAACACGCGGAGGTACGACAAAGAGGAGGTAAAAGAAAGAGGAAGGGATGGAACAGTGAGAGAGAGCGAGGTAGATGGCAATAACGCGGCGGGAGGGGGTCAACAGCGGCAACAGCAACAGCAGAAGCAGCAGGAGCAAAGAGGAATGAAGAGAAGGTAGAACTCCGATGGTGGTGGTGGCTTTCGGCGGTTACCAGAGTGACTGAGCGAGTGAGCGAGCGAGCGAGTATTTTCGCTGGCCTTGACGCAGCGACGGAGGGCGATGCACCTCTTGGCGAACACTGCGAAACCGGGACTGCGCGCGAGCGTTCACTCGCAGCGAATACGAACGCACAAGAAGTAAAATACTCTTTTCTCAACGTACGCAGAGCGACACGAGTACTCCGAGCCCGGACGCGATTAAAAACGTCGTTTCGCGTACCCGAACGGACATTGGAAAAGGGCACGAAAATTTTTTCAGATCTCATACTTAAAAATTTGTAAATAAATATTACGTTGCATTTTAATTGAAGGTGCATGAATACTATATATTACATAATAGTTGCCTAACGGTTCAGCATATTAAAAATGTTGTACACCGCGTTAATCGTCAAATTTAATATTTTATCATAATTAACGATTAAATGTTTACTATTCGGTCGAACCTAAAATTTAATCTAAATTCATTATAAATTATTTCATATGTTGGAATATTTAAATGATAAATCAATTTTTATTAATCAGTGCAGATAAATATGAATTACATAAATCACGTGACACGATAACGATAATCAAACGAATGTGCAACGTCAATATAAACTGAATCTAGAGAGATCAATTTCATGGAACTATTTCTCATCCTTTATTTTCCCTTTCGCACCCAATGCATCGGTTGAAGAGAAGAGTCGGTAGACGCATAGCGAAAACGTACGAAGCTCGCGGTATTCGTGAGTGTGCGACTCTGTGTCGGTTCTCCGTCATTCGTGGATGTTGGTCGCGCGCAGATGCACGTTGCACTGTGAATCGCATCGCTCACAGGAGCGCGAACACACGAGAGCGAGACCCACGCATGCACGAGTGCAGGAAGAAAGGAAATAAACGAAGGGGGGACCAGGCAGGCGAGCGACGTGGCAGCCAGAAGGCGCTGCACCGGTCCAACCCATACATACAAATGTACATTCACGCACCCACACATACGTACAAGAGGAGTACGCATAAACAGCAATGTACCCGTACACTCAAAGGTTTTATATACCGAAGAAGAGAGCCTCGGGCCTGGTCCAACCCGCGAACGCTCGACACTGACCTCACCCAACTGCCGGCAGTGAGGGCCCTCTCGTCCTCTCTGCCCCTCGCGCTGCACGTTCGCGGTCCCCTTGTGTCGCGCCCCTTTCCTCGGCGGGCTTGTCCCCCTCGTCGTGCTCTCAACCCGGGCCCCCTCCGTACACTGCCTGCCAAAAGTCGACGAAGAATTCGCCGGCTATGCACCAGCAGCCAACGATCTACAGTCCGTTTGGTTTAACTCACCTACAGCCAGAGTTTTCTACTACGCTTGCGTTACGCGCACTTTCGGAAAGTATACTCGTCGTCGTCGCGAAGACGAGTTTCCTGGTTATACCGCTGAACTACTGAACAATTTTGCATCGATAAAGGGAAACGAGAAACAGGTGCGGTCGAGGTCGCGAGTCCCTAATGGTACCGAAGAGTCCTCGCTCTCACGAAAATCAATCGATTACGCGTAACGACCATCTTTAATCATCGATCGTGCACCAAAAACTTCCCTTCCCGCATATAACTTAAAGTTTTTTTTTTTACATCAAAGAACCTTATCAATAGTGTTCCAATTTTTGAACATTTCAAAACAATATTGTAGTACGAGGGTCCATGATTCCAGGGGCTCGAAATTTTTCCGCATTTGTTTTCTATGAATAAAGCACCCTTTATCATTCCGACATGGTTCCACGTTCTTATTTTTTTTATGTTTAATACATTTTTAATCCGTTGTAACATTTTATTCCATGATGCTAAACGGCCTTCGGTCCAGAGTATGATAAATTTTGTTCTGCTTCTCACTAATTGCTTCGATAATCTCTAATATAATATTAAAATGATTTTTTATTCAAATAACTTTCATAGTCTTTGACTCAGCTTCTAAATAAATTGTTGCATTTATCTTACTATTTGTCATTTTCAATTACCATTATCGTCTTGTTAATAATTCGTCCTCTTTACAAAATAATATAACTACATTTTAAATGTCATTGCTATAAAATTATTAAATTTATGGCCATTAAGCGTTTACTGCGGTATTCCTTTATCAGTTAAACGTATGTACTCTGATGCCATACACCGCAAGATTCTCTCAAGTCCTCAGTCTTATAATCTCGAAGGTGGCCGTGTCGTCGTGGCAGACACCCACGTATACTTTCGCAAAGCGTGCACTGCCGTATCAACGATTGGGTATATACCGAAATAACAAAGCTCACTCGTTTTAACCGCACGGCATCGAACGAGTAAAGTATCGGTGCGTGTGTGCGAGACAGAGGATACTCGTGGTGTATCAAACATGCTCGTTCGCGAGTACCACGAACGCGTCGAGTGGCTGCCGATTATGCAATCCCGGAGAAGTACGTTTTAGTGGGTCGTATAGTTGCGCCACGATAGACGGTGCGACGAGCCTTCGCTCGTCGTGGCCGTCGTCGTCATCATCGTCGTCGGTTGTTCTTTCGAGTTGGACGGAAAGCAACGCCGCGCTGATATTTCTCCGTGATCCGGAGAAGCAGATACGTGTAGGCAGAACTTTGCTTATGTAGCCTAGTGATACCCATATCGTATTAATACTACATTGAGATTTAGTTGTCCCGTTATCTAAAATATTTATTAAGTATTACAAAATGTATTAACGGTTGATAAATCTTAGTGTTCTCATTCATTCTATGTTTGTTACCAATTAAGAACGATTTACGGGAATGAGATAAAATATAGTTGAAACGACTTTAGATTTGTTAATAATTATGACTTAGGATTTTATTATTACTTTAGATATTTTAATAATATACATTTGACATAACTGTTGTTTCGGTGAAACAAATAGATATTTATTAATAATTAACGAATTTTTAATAGAAACTAATTCTGATTTGTTAATGGTTATCGAATGACCGTTCGAGAACCGAACGCTTGTTCGCACTACCGATCGATCGATGGTTAACAGATTTGTTAATAGTTACCAAATCTATATTTGAGATAAGCACCATCCATTTGGTGGAATCACTATTATTTTTATTGACAATCGTCGTCCTTTACCGGATGAGTTCGGTGTTGCGCGACCTCGAAGCCATCATACCACATTTGTTTCTTTGTAATGCGAGTGAGTTGAGGGTAGGCTAGTGTTGCATAAAAAGAGAGACTTTATCAGGATTATCGACCTTAACGATTTTCTCGTAACGTGGGGCCTGCATGTAGACTCGAGGCAATCCTTTGAACATAGAAAGTATTAATTGAAGTACTCGTAACACCTCTGTTCAAATTTTTTTCAACGAAATCGATCTGACAGCACTTGGAATCATATGTACAGTTCCCTCGGTCTATGATTTATTTTCTTCAAATTGATACAATAGTGACTATGAATAAGCATTGTTTTTAATAATACCAATGCCATGTTGAATCAACATGAAGTTGGACCCTATTAAGGGAACATGTCATTCAAATAAACATTTATTAACTGTTAATAAATAATTATCTGTGTCAATTCATTGATTGTACCAATCAGTTGCATCGCTAGATATGCTTCAGGCGATTAAATCAGTTGGATTTGCAAAATAATCGATTGTGCCTAACAAATTAATTGGTTGCGAACAAAATTAATTCGTTCCGTCAACAAATTAGTTGGTTGAAATAATTGGTTCTATCGATAAATTAGTTGATTACAATTTGTGGACACAATCAAATCATTCGCCTAAAGCGAATTTAACGTTGATCGAAGCAACGAAGCTTTTTACTTGATATACCGGAGAAAAAAGTTTAACGATTTAACCCTTCTGTTGTGTCTTAAAAATTACAGATTATGATTTATTTTTATTGGAAATATATTTCTTTTATACAACTGATTTGTTTATAAGTATTAGATGGTAAGTACATCGCTAATATATTCTTTTCCTTGAATTGGGTTCTTCAATAATCATTTTATAGGAAATAAACGAATAAAAAAATGTGTCATAGGATCGTATGAGATTCCAAACACCATAGGAGGGCTCGTAGTTATAAATTAAATCTCAAATTAATTAAAAAATAATTTATTTTGTTAAAAAATAATAAACATCAAAAATGTGTAGAAAATAAATGACAATCGGTATTAAATTTTAATTTAAATTTGACAAAACAGAGTTGTGTACGTAAATTGTAGATTGTAGCTTACATGTGGCGACTTAAAACGATTTAATTCAAGCAATTAGCTATTATTTTGCTTTGATTGTCGAAGCAAAATAATTCATTTGGGTAAAAAATAATAAACAATTTGTTGTCATTAGTAAAAAAAATGTGTAGGATATAAATGAATGTCTGAAACTGAGAGCTTTGAGAAAATAGATTTGTGTACATACATTGTAAATTGTATCTCACATGTAATGAATTAAAACAATTTAATTCATTCAATAAGCTGTCATTAACTTCAAAAGTGACCTATAGCTGTTGAGAATCGATATCTCAATTGTATGGTTTACATTTGAAGTCATCGTCATTATTGTTGTCGTTGTCGTTGACGTCGTGGTATAGTCATATAGTTGTACTTGAATACTCGTGCCAAAGAGAACCGAACGAAGAGCCCGCATCTGCTCGAGTGGAATAAAGGGTTCGACGACCTCGCAGCTAGCTCTTGCCACGTATTTCGTGTAGACCAACGCCTGTCTGACTGACTCAATGCGCGATACCTATAGCTGTCGTAGAAATACGAGGCAAAGGGTCCCTTGCCAATTGGCACATTCGATACGTAGGTCAACATGGTCTCGAATTATAATTTTGTTCTACCTCAAGAAACTGAGGTAGACCGAAAGATTTGCTACATCTCCAAAAACGTCAATCATCTTGGTCTTCTTGAAATTTCGGAATTTTATTTTTTAATTCTCAAACTATAATGTAAGATTCTTGACACGATAATAATTTAATTGCAATGGCTATTAATATTAACCTGTTAACCGGGAGAATTCCCCCGGTATCGTTTAAGTTTGACGTATTTATACGTCCCGCCCGGTTAACAGGTTAATAACATCAAATATATAAGATTTTTATAAAAATCATTGTAAATTTCATTGACTGAGAAATTTGAAAAAATTCAAGTCTAATCGGTAAACTGTGCTGAGAATCGAACGGATAACGCAAGGTTTCATCTCGCGGCATGTGTGCACAGCGTGCATGATAATGCGTTCGGTGGTCGTCGTGAATCAACTATCGCTATCTACCTACATGTAACAAATCGTCGAGAGAATTCTGATCGAGAATAAGGAACGAAAATACATCGTCTTCGTCATATAGTCCTGGGGATTCTGGTTAGGTTGGCGGTGGTAGATATATAGTAGTGGCAGTAGTAGTAGTAGTAGTAATAGTAGTAGAAATAGTAGTTTTAATATTAGTAGTTGTAATAGTAGCAGTAGTAGTACAAGAGTGGTGGTGTATTGGAACTCGACGACTATAAGTGCGGTAACTGGCGCAGTAGGTAGGCCATGATAAATAAATCATTCCGAAGTGGTGGTGGGCGAACGGTTGGTGCACCCACCGATGCTCTTTCTCTCTCTCTCTTTTCTCTCTCTTTCTTTCCTCTCTCTCTCTCTCTCTCTCTCTCTCTCTCTCTCTCTCTCTCTTCTTCCTCCTTCTCCTTCTCCATCTAAAATTTTCTCTTTCACTTTACTCGTTGCACTTCGATCCCCTCTCTCTCTCTCTCTCTCTCTCTCTCTCTCTCTCTCTACGATGAAGCAGAGACGCGCGTTCTGCCAGCTACTTAACTCGCGATCGAAGCGAGCAGGCACGTAATAATTATTCGTCATTTTTACCCGATAACAATAGTCAAATGTATTTAAAAATGAGACGTCAGAAAATAAAATAGAGACGATGGTAACGTGAAATAAAAGTGCAGAAAGAGGGTCACGCTCGCCAAAGACCCTGATGTCGAGACTGCGAAAAACCCGAGCGTCCGAGCCAGACTTTACATTTCTTTATTTGTCCAAGCATCGTAAGAGTCGCGTACACGGTAGTCGAACAAAAGACAAAAAAAAGAGCGAAGCATTCACTCGGATTTTCTGTTGGAGACTCGAAATGCTTAAAAAAAAAACAAATAGATGCATCGATTAACCCTCACTCAAATCGCTTCGATTATAGCACAGCTAAACACACTTGTTAATGTTTTCCTGAGTTGCTCATTATATGTATTTGTGCATCGCAACATCTTCTTCCATAGAATATTTTATGTCTGCAGCCAGAGAAATCGTGGTAGTTCTGGCAACTGTCAACTTATCAATTGTTAGTTCATGCGACTATTTTTATAATGACATGAACAATTATTGAGGTTAAACCTCTTAAAGGTAATTGCATTAACTAGAAAAATAAACGCATGTACCAAGAATTGATAGCGGTGACTTAAAATAGTTGCCAGTGACATTATTTTCTCTCAATCTATTATATTTTGTATCGATTACTTGTTTGTGTACCCGGTACTTCATATTTTTTATAATATAAACTATCGGTTACACGAATTGTTCAGTCAACGACTACATGTAGTCGTCCCGCAGTTTTTCAACATCAGCGAAAGAACATATCAAAATGTAGAAGCTAAAGAAAACTGTAATTTGTATCACGACAAAAGACATTTCTCTACAAAAATATTGTAACTTTATTTTCCGATCAAATTTTTGTTCTTTATGAAGGTCGATCAAATTTTTGATTTTCAACCATGAATCGTAGCTTCTAGTATTAAATAATTCACTCATTCGTATTATTCGTTATCGTACAACATCGTATAATATATTAAGACCGTTATCATTCGACCAAAATCTCAATATTACTCGATCTATAGTACCTCCTTGTATTGGATGTAGGAAATTGCAATTACTGACTTCGATAATACGGTTTTGAACGCTAAAACTTCGTTCACTCTCACTTTATCTCTCTTGCTCTTTTTTCTTTTTCTCGCCTTCCCGTTCTCTCCGTTGCTTTCATTGACATTATCTTTCCAGTTCGTTCGCCTACTCGCTCTCACATTATACATAGTCTACCTATAAAGACGTGCGACAGAGCAGTGCCCACCTATGTGCTCAACTAACTAAATGTACTTTACAGAGAACAGTTTACACGCACCGTCCGACGCCTGAACCACTGTGCTCCATGGAAAACTGCATACCGCGGCGAGCGTTAATCCGCGAAGAGCACGTGCTTGCGCGTATGGTATACTCTGGAGAACTAGACGGTTAACGAATGCATGTAAAACAAATCCACGGTATCCATCCTCGTTGCATGCTTCGTTGTGGCTGGACTCTACGTTGTGTTCACAGTAACAGCAGCAGCAACAGTAACGCAACGGAGCATTCAACACAATGCGAGTTTTGTCGCTCGGTGTTACAACAGTGGATTTATCGTTGCGAACAATGACTTCCGAAATAAAGTTGGATACCGCAAACGAGAGCGAGAGAGAGAGAGAGAGAGAGAGAGAGAGAGAGAGAGGGCGACCAAAGGCGTTGGGAAGTTTTAGCCACCAAATCGTATTATCGTAAACTGTTGGTACACTGTGTTAGAGTTCATTCCTATTACCCAAGGTGTATCTTCCATTGTTGTGCTGCAGGACAAGAAAACAAATATTCTCTGCTTAGCTAGAAATTCTGTCACTGCTTTATTATATTATTTATACAAATGAATTATTATAATATTTTATTTTGGCTTATTATTGTAATTTGTACTACAGACAAGAACGGTTTGTGCGGAGGTCACCGGACTGCAGTACGAAATGTAACACATATTCTCCATTTATGGCTGGTGTTTAACATTTTTTTTTATCAACTTACCGCTCGAGACTGAGGGGACACCGATTTCAATAAATTAAGTGTTTTATATTTTTTATCGGTAAAAATAATCCTATCGAACTTGTCATGTGATTGATTTCTCGTAACGGTGTTCCGATCATGTAAAAAATGCTTTGCAAGATTCTTCAGATTCCAATATAACACATTGTAGAAGGAGTTTCATTTGTTTCAATAATATTTTCAACTTAATAAATAACGAAGCCTACTGTAACTTTTTATATTCGAACGTGGAAAATTTTTTTGCATGTTCAAACAACGTTAGGAATAATCAATAAGATAAGATTTTGAATACAATTGTTATTACCGTAAAAATAAAAAATAAATCAAGTATTTTGAATAAAATCGGTGAATCCCTCTCACATTGAACAGTCAATTTTTATTTTGCCAACTAGAATTAAAAATTATAGTAAATTGAGTGAGGCCTGCGAGTGAAATTGTTAAAGCACAAGCGAGGATGAGTCAAGTGCAGCTCGAGTACGAAACAAGAACTTTTTGGAAGTCCTGTACAGAGAGGCGTTGCACCGTACGAGGCTGAAGTGCAAAAAGTTGGTTGAGGGTCCTTGGACGGTTCGAGGTCGGTGGACGTCTGATGCAGCCCAGAGTTGTGCACTGTATATCCGAGGAGCCAAATGCACCGAGCCGCGAACCGAAGAGTGCACGAGCTCGAGAGCAAGAAAGACGAAAAAGGTCCGCCCCCGACCTTGGTTCAGGTTTGGCTAAAGGAAAAACGGCCTCGACGTCTCCGCTCGACGAGCCACGCTGGTTCCTCGTTTTGTTTCGATGTATATTTCGCTCGGGCAAGCATTCGGGACGACGAGGAACCGACCTTCCTCGAGGTTGCGCACGCCTTTTATGGCCACTCGACATTCGCCTTAGCTTCGACTAACCGTCTCCCTCAACGAATTCAGAAGACGAGTGTCCACTCGTTTCTGCTCTTATGCTCAGGGTATAATGTACTTTTTTCTGGCGACCGTACTTAACCCGACATGCACCGATTTATCTACTTCGTACGTATCAGATATAGCTATGTTTGACCACTACCTTTCTAAGTATGTATCAGCCGACAAATACCCCTAGCACGGATTCGATCATTCAAGCATGAGACACGAAAGCACCTTATAAATCATAATTATGAGGTAACTTACTTATTTTATTCAATCGTGATAATATCTTTGGGATTTCCAAGTACTTTTTCTGTATTTGTGGTCAAATATTTGCTTTCTTCTAATAATTACGTCAGGATGCTTCTTCCAAATGGTCGATAACAGCTGATAAGCGCCACATTCATCCGTCAATTGTGCGTGTTGTATACAAAAAAAGAAAAATAATATATTCAAAACATAGATTTAGATTAACTTGATTGAGTCGTCAACAATTTATTTACATTTTTGTAGGATGAACAAATTAAAATCCTTTTTTTTTTGTAATCTAGGAAACATAATGTCGAAGTGTCCTATATATAACGCGATGCGAAACATTACTACATCGATGGACAATTATTATTTGCAATTAGAGTGATTAGGGTGTGCAGGGTCTACGTAGTAACGTACAACACAACTCTCCTCTCTCAACGTTATATACTCAATTTGCTCGGCGTGTTCCACCGCAACTTGTAACGCTCTTACGGCATCAGCAAGAGCACGTTATTGAGCTGTGGAACGCTCCTAACTTACAAATATTACGAAAGCTTTGGTATTGTAACAGTTAATTAAACGGCTAAACTAGCGACTGGGAGTATTTAGCAACGGGGAATGGAACGACCAAGGTGAGGTACCCGACGCCCAGACGACGTTCCTTCCTACGCCTTCGTCAGAGTCGTTTTATCATTTTATAATACTTGCATCGTCATAGTTTCATCAATTTCTACACTTATAATGACACGTTAAATTTATTTATCATTTTAACCTTTGCTAAATAAATCTTTATTTTTGTTGTAATTATACAAAAATCAAAGGTGACGTACCCGATGCCCGAACAACGTTCCTTCCTGCGCCTTCTACAGAATCATTTATAAGTGTATAATACGCCTATCGTCATAGTTTCATCAATTGCAACAATTATAATGATACATTTAATTAATTTATTATTTTAATCTTCGCTGATAAAATATTTGTTTTTCTTGTGATTATACAAAAGTCGCTGTTCCTATTTATTGTATTTTTTTCGTACAATGTAATATAGTAACAGAATGTAGCAAAAAGTAATTTCCGCAGAGAGAAAATCTAAGCCAAAAGAACATCGTGAAGGCAACGTAGTCGTTCGTTAAGACGAAGAGCTCGGGTAGTGAAACGAATAGCGGGACGGTTCATTTAGGGCTGCTACTATAAAATCAAACGAGATACAACGCGGGAAAGGAAGGAAACGGTCTCTCATTTCGAAGTCGCGAATCTCTTCCCAATACGGCCGAGCAGCCGATCTTGCTACCGCGGAATCTCGATTTTTTAGTGAACCATTACATTGCCAATTTCCACGTTCCGAAATTGGTTTAATCTAGCTTAATTGGAAAGTGATCTTTTATTTGGATGTCTGGAAATACTTGAGACCAAATTCGTTGCTGGTAAATAGATCTTTGCGCGCCTAAAGTTCTCTGTATTTCCAAATATGGAATTATCTACTTAATTGCATAGGTACAGATATTTTTAAATGTTTGCGTCAAAAATGTTTTGGTAATACCACTGATGGACGTATGTACCAAACGACAGTTTGGTGTTTATTGCATCATATTTAGGTTCCGTGTGTTTTTTTTTTTTTTTTTAGTTATCGTGGACGCGGTTCATCGTTAAAGTCAATTTACCTAATATTTATCGACGGACTGATGCAATGAGGTTGTGCAAGATAGAAAGTTCGTTGAACTGATAAATCAAGTGTTATCTGCTTCAACAATTTGATCTATGGTTTAATGTTTTTATTTTTATTTCTTTTTCACATTCAGTACGATATTTTTACATTTAGTATTAATTATATTATTAATTTAAGATTCTAGGTAAAATCATGCAATTAAAAAAAAATGCAATGCAATGCAATAGATTTAAAAGATTTGCAATCAAATGCATTTTGTGCAGTGAAACTGCACCAAGGTTTTCAAGCGGACGCAACGTTTCGGACCGCCGAACGAGCTGTCCTTGAAGTACTCGACTGCAGCAGTTCGTTCACTCAACGAAACCGCATTACTCATTCCCCCGAATACACACCTTATCTCCTGTTAGAGACGCTACAAAGGTGATTATAATGTTTATTCGCGGAGCGACGAATTCGTCGAATCAATAATTTATCCGAGCGATGCACCTGCAGTCTGTGCATCGTGCAAACAGGGGAGCTTATCGAAAACCAAATGAAAACAATTCATAAGAATGTTATTTGGAACTGTATTATAATAATTTATCATGCAATCAATTAATAAATTAATTAAGTGCCACGAAAATGATATAAAATTATTAATATTATAGTAACAAATATATTTATTTTTTCACTTAAATTTAAAAGATAAATTTTTCGACGTTGCAAATGGTTTTTCAATAATAATATCTCACCATTCTACACTATAATTTAAATAATAACAACGATAATGTTGACTATCACTGAAAAAAAAAATTGTGCGAGCAGTCTTTATGTTTGTTAAATAAATTTTTGTTGTTTCGATGACGGTGGGTCGTGCGTCATTGCGGGACCCTGTCGTCGAATAAACTCAGAGAGACTGAGAGAAAGAAAGAGTGAGAGAACAAGTGAGGTCATTGCACCGTCGTTGGGCAACCTCAATGAAAGCATCAACAGCATTGCTGCGCGACAGCTAATGCTGCATAATATGTATAGCATAACACTAAGAGACTCAGCTGATTTCGATCGATTAGCCAAAGACCGTTGGACAGTTTTAAATGTATACTTCGTTTTATCTCCATCAATAACATTCTTCTGTCAAGCTTTCTCCATTGTTAAATTATAACTCTGAGACATGTTGTATATTTATTTTTTGTTTCTTTGTGCCAAGAGGTCAACCCTACGATTGCCTCGACCACACACAGATGTGAATTCGCATCATGGATTTCGTCTGATCTATCGTTTGGTAATCAGGTTCACCTTCGTTGTTGGTATGACGGGTTATTATTATTTTTATTTAAAAAATAACATTATTATCAATTTGAATGCTCATTGCTTAAAAAAATTATAATTGATCAATTTAAACTGAAGTTATATTCACTGAAAATGGTTGCTGCGAATTAACACTCGTGCATAAATGTAAAATGGTGGTAAAAAGTGTACAATAGAATAGTTAAGTGGAAAAATAAAAAATGGTTTTGCCATCGTATTGGCTAAACCAACGACGGACTCTTTATCAAAACTATTTCTGAATGTTGAGTTCAGATTTAAGTGATCAACGAGTTAAAAAATCTTCGAATTTTGAGTTTCATCCAAATCGAGTAACTTTTTTATACTGTCTCGGTATTTTGATTTCTGAATTTTATTGTTAAATATTGTTCCGCCATATAGGATCTGGCGTTTGAATTTCTATTCCGTTACAATTACATTTAATCGATAAAAACAGTGGATTAACAAAAATTGTTTATCCACAGAAACCACTACTTTGAAATTCAATAATTATTTATTTTCCGAGTTGGTTATTTATGTCTTAGGTATCCAATTGTGCAACAACAATGGCCCAAATACTTTAACCCTTTAAAGTCACAAAAATATTCCCACTTCTCGGCTGTACCCTAAAAACGTATTATCCCCACTCTGCTCTTCATAGTCCCATTTCGGGACGGTTTCGCGAAGTGTGATTTATAAAGGGTTAAGACGTACCTTTAATAACTACAAAACCAAATTGAAATACGTGTCATACCGGTAGGAACACTATACTTCAGTTAAAATATATCGAAATATGTACACAACACGCCGATACTCATACAAATGTGATGGGACCTCAGTAGCTCAGTTTCAGAATCATCATTACAATCGAAACATATGTTACCTCCTTATTTCTGTCACAATTGACCAGAGCACAGTCCGAATCGTATTAGTTTTCCGACAATTTTCAAAATTTTAGCGAAAGCACTGATTTTTTTGCGATATAAAAACAATTCATTGAATAGCTAACGATAGGAATCTCATAGGCCTTAGGACCGTAAGAACTCTGTTCCTCTGGTTTGAGATGAAAAAATAAAAGTCCAATTTCGCGTTTTCCTTTCTCTAGGTACAAAAAATTGACTATAAATAATATCAAAGTTGTCTGTACAATATCTCCGGTTACCAAAAATTGAAGTTGTCAATAAAATGAACCGCTTTTGTCTAGAATCGACAATCACGATCATCGCACAAGGGAGTATTAAAAAAAAACGACGTTGGTACGAATCAACGATAGGCGCGTTATCAATCGGACACCGGATACAGGATTATAAGCCCCTTAGATTGTGTTGGGAGCCCTCGTCTCCCCTCCCCCCGCCACATATGCGTTGCATTGCATGCCACTGCATTCGATCCAAGCTCTCTCGACTCCTGCATCACGGGCCCCCATCTGATCCATTTCTATCTTTCAATATCATTCACCCGGTTTATTGCATTTTCTTTCCTCGTAGCGTAATCCTCTTTCTTCTCTCTTCATCAAGAAGAGTGCATATTCTTTGATGTTTTTAACTCTTGCATCATATTTCACTGATACAGCGGTCCACTTTGCTACCTCAAAGTTATTTCTTCTTCGTTCTTTGTTTTTTTCTTTTCTTATTTAAGATTTTCTCACAGCCATTTTAGTAACCATACTAAGATCAGTTTTTGAGTTACAATCTCGCTTTAAAATTCGTACCACATGCGAGAATGCACATAACGTTGAATAACGTCGGATACTTTTTCTCTCTCGGACTTAATGTTCGTCGAACTTTATCAAACACACTCTATCCGCCCCACGCCGAAGTTTCAACCTCATTTTTGCGCATCGCTTATCACCCTGGTGCAAACACGATAAAATATGTGTACTGGTGTAATAAGAGCGAGTAGCACACGTATTGTACGTTTATCAAGACACCACACAGCTATCGCGCGTGGGCTTTATTTTTTCAGGCCATACTGACAGCAATTTTCGCAAGAGGCTGTTGCACCTCGTTGCAAAAAAGAAAAAAAGTATATATCAACGTTTCGCAACCTAAACGAACTTCTGCGTATTCTTCTTGCGCCAATTTATTAAATTGTTACATTTTAAATATCTTGGTCCAACTCCTCTCCTACGATAAATTACGCGTTATGCTTAAATTAATAATTTTTTTATCATCACACATGCATCGAATATCACGAATATAAATTACTCAATAAGTATTATTAACTTCTCGACCCATTTAACTGGAGAATCTTATCGAAGAGACGAATATTGCAGTCATATCTCTGACAGCTCTCCCTGCACCTTTAACGACCGGACGTACAGCGAACATAATTATCGTCGTATAAACGTAAACACTGCTGTGTAGATGGATGCAAAGTGTGAAAATCGATGATCTGCTTTGCACGATTGCGCGCATGCACGCATTTAATTCTAAACGTTTCACGTGTCTCGTTGAATATGCACAAAACTAATTTGTACACAGGAAGAAAGAAGGAGTTTTTATTTTCTCGGTAACCTTTTGAGATTCTCAAGATTTGCTTGATGGTTCATGAATTTTCTTCAAACTTCTCTATCCACGTATATTGAAAGGAAATAAAATCATTTTAATGAATTATAAAGATTACTAAATAATACGAATCAATGTAGAAAACAATTCAAATAAAAGTGTTTCGCCATTCACATTTTCTTCGCGACTATCATTTCGATAAGTCAATTACCTACTTGTATTTTCTTGAAGTATTTCTTTCAACTTGTTTGGGCTCTTGTATACCTTTAAGAGAATGTTCAACGATAAGTCAATTCACGAGGGCTGAACTCCATTCGTTTTTTTATTGTTTTTTATTCGCAATTCACAAAGTACATTTCTTGGATCATTGGTCGTTAATAATTTTCATAATACTTGGAACGATTATTGTAGTCAGTGACTCCATTAACCTTTTTCCTGTAAGTAACAATAATATTTTCGTTTATAAATAAAAGTAAAGCAGCGCATTAACCGATGTGACAGATTTTATTGGTTTGTAAAGCGTAGAACAATTTGTCTTGCTTTTACGTAGTATAGTAGTGACTGTAATTTCAAATTAAAAATATATAATTGGGGTAAGTAATCCTCAGATTGGTTGAGATACGAAGCATTGGGTTTATATGATATATGAAATGACTGATAAGGAAAACTACTTAATGGTTATAATGCAAATAATACATCAGTTATTAAATATTAATATTATGAAAATATATCTTACAACATATTTATAATTTATTTAATTTGATTTTTTTTTCGAAAATATTGTGTATTAATAATTATTTTATGTAAGATATGCAAGTTTAGCTTCCATTCGTAGCAAATCCCTAAAACTCACACGGTAACCAACTATTTAAACAAAAATAACTAGAGTCAATAATTATTTCTTTGATGTAATGTGGTACGACTGTTACGAAAACAGATTTATATTTACTTTTGTTTTTAACTCGAATAGTATTAACCTATGCTTTTGTTGTGTCCAGCACGGTTCAGTGATAGCAGCCTCGTTGGTTGCTTGGTCACAGATCTCATGAAAACGCGAAGGTTTTACGTAACAAGATGGACGGGCTGAATTTCCGTGTGCCTTTCACGCGGCAAGGCCAACTTCTAGCTGCTGGGTTGATCTCCACCGCTCTTGGAACTCGAAGCTAGCTGAATACTCGGCTAGGTATAAGTTCTGACTGCAATAGTTAGGTTAGGCACCTACGTTACAGTGGTAAAGCAAGGGCGCGTCAGCACGCGTCTTATATCCCGTCTTACGACCATTGGATAACAGTTAGCAGTATCGTTCACTTATGTGGACCGATGCTGGTATCGACGATATTACATACCGACATTAGAGCAAACACTAATGGCACAAAGAACGCGCAACATGTCCGGCCGATCGACGTTAAGAGCCCACGAGTCAAGACCGTGAACCGATCGTGGGAGCCCCTTCAACGTTACCGCCGTCGCGAATAAATACCTCAGCGAGACCTCAATGATAAAGCAAGACAAAGATAACAAGCCTGTGAGTGGGGGAATTAGCCGAGAGGTTTTAATGCATCGAGGCATTGAGAAAGCAAGAATGAGATGTTAAATAAATTGATATAGACGTAAAGAGAATAAGATGCGGAGGAGAGAAAAAGAGTTAGATAAAAGACGTTATTTTTTGTCATGATTTCTTGGTTCATTGAGGTTTATTCTTTTCTCTTGGCTCTTCGTCGAACATCATACATTCCACTAACCAATCTGTTAATCTATTTATCTATTCGACCCTGTATCGCCCCTTCCACTCAATTCGTTCGACTATCACCCATTGCGCAACCTCGGAATTCGCATTTTCGTGTCGTTAACTAATGATCCTCTTACTTCTGTGTGCACGCTCTCAGCGATCCGTGCACGCCCTTAGTTGATCTCGCCTGTTTCTCTCAACAACTTTATGCATTCATTTATGCGTCTTATATTATAACTCAGCGTATAATAATTATTCCTTGGAAGTCGAGGTTGATCGCTGACCGTATCGTTATGAGGCATTTCATTTTTGACTTAATCATCTCCAGACGATTGTAGAAAGAGACCTCTGAGACAGAGCAACGCTTTGGTACTAAAGGAGAAATGTCAATACGTTTGTCGGGAAAATGATAAATTATCGAACACTGTTCTTCAGTTTTATTTTCATTATCCATATTGAAATTGTTAATACGAAGTTACGTACAGCCCAGTCTCAAATTACTCGATTGCTTTATTTGTCTCATTCTTTCTTTATTGTCATTGCGCGCAGTGTCATTCATGCTTGTCAAACAATTACATATGTTTAGACGAGTTTGAATTTCGGGCGCAAAGCATACCAAAGTGATCGGAGGTAAGTAGAGTATTTACGGCAATGTGATGGCGCTGTAGGACGTTGTAACCTTTCCGTTAACTGCGTACTATTATGGAAGTTAGATCAACGCGTTATAAATCTGCGTACGTGGAAACCAATAAAGTTTACATTTATCTTGAATCCGTGATTTTCAATTAATACGTGCATGGCATCAGATCTTCATTAGTCGTACAAAAACCATTAGTTACAGCCAACGTTCGTATGTTACGTATGTGGCTAAACAACGGTTCGTGATCAAATAATTATTGGCTGATCGTCCGTCTGGTTGATCTGCTACTTTCGGTGAAACCCGAAGCACCATTGTAAATGTTTTTACTTCACCGTAAATAATTTTCCAAAAGAGTTCAATAAATAATAATTATGCCAGTGTTTGATTGTTATGATGATCATGGACGTGGGTCTGGTTCTTCGATATCGTATACCGATCTCGCCCAGAATTTACCTAATCGAAAATGTCTCTATGGGTATTTTATTTGTCTTTTATATTCGTCGTAATAAAGTTATTCACCAATAAACACGTGTAGTAATTTGAGGTTACTTTTATGTTCTTTTTTATCCCGAGAGATATTTCTGCATCGATTGAGACCAATAAAACGAGTTTTAATCGTATTGTATGAATGGTAATTGAAGTCAAAGTTTACGATTTTCGAGAGTGGCCTAACAGGAAAATAAGTGTTTGCTTGAGGGCATGAAAATAATATAAAACTGACAAAAGAATAGTCTAATGTAATTAACTATAATACATTGGTTTTGCTTAATTACAGTTAAGGGGAGACGAAACACTCACACCACCGCATCCACCTAACAGAATTGAATGATATTCGGCCAGTAGACTGCAAGAACGTAAATCTTTTGGGTGACAAACGTAGAATTTGTAAAATGGAAAAAAAAATTACAGATTGATTATCCGCAGTAACCTGTAATGTAAAAATCACTTTTTAAAACGGTTGAGTGCACAAATTGAAAAAAAAACGCCGGAAGACAACCCAAAACACACGCGGTACACCCATTCCGATTGTGATTTAGAAGCAAAAAAATATGTAAACTGTGTGCGGGAAGTATCGTTGATAATCTGGAAAAATAAAGTCACAAGACTTGACCGACGGTTCAGCTGTATGAACGGAAGACGAAATATCGATAAGTGTGAAAGAGATAGAACTAGTATAGTTTCGTCTCACCATAATTCCGTTAGAGGCGCTGGTAGTAATTCCTAAAGCTGTCTCTCTCACGTACCAATAGAGTGAAATGTTATTGTTTACAGTTTTCGTTACCCACTGAGTAGGTTTCGCTGCAGATCGTACAGCCGATTTTCTTTACCTATGTACAACCCCATTTATTTAAATATCAACGTAAATCTGTGCCAGTTCCGGGAGTCTTGTGTGAACAATTGAGATAAAAACTAATGAAATCTTGCACGTTTATCATCTTCTGTTATCGTTAATACGCTGGATATAAAAGTTTTTCATTATTTTCGAAAACTGTGTCGTAGATCATTTTGTACGAAGATGTACGGTATTCGACGAAAGTTCGTTAACTACAGAACTATTAATTTTTCTCCAAAAAAATATTTTTATCTTCACGATATCGTTATTACCAAGTAGTAAAGGACAACTCTAACTGAAACAAGTTTTTACTATGTCTACTAGGAATCAGTAATATTATTTGCGAGGTTTCAATAAACTCGAAAGCCATTAATGCGATATTTTTACTTGAGCCGGTTACCACTGGACTACCATAAACAATTAATGAATTTTATTAGCCGACTGAACAATGTTTTTAAAGCTCTTTTCCAAGATGTGGTTACCTGGATAACAGTGACAATCGACGCCTCTTACTTTTGCCCTGATATAACATAAACGAGTATCGAAGGTGCGCGCGCGCACCCATTCACGTTTCCATTCACCGCAACAAACGTCGACTGTACAGCTATCGCTGGCCAACGAGATTCACGCTAATGTAAGTTAATAGTCCCAATACCTGCACATGTCCTTATATCGGATTTTTAGATAAATTTCATGTATTTTAAGCTAGAATGTCGTTAATTCTCGTTATTAAGGGGAATTTTATGATATATTAATATACCAAAGGAATGTGGTTATAGATTTATGTAGTTTTAAGCTTCGTATTAGTTAATTTTGCATAATTGCACAAGGAGGTTACGATTTCATCTTTCAACTATGTTCCAATAACGAACGCATGATACCTTGATAAATATGTGTACCGCGTGTATCTACAGGGTTTTTTGTCATGTTAATAACTTTTAACATTTAATAATACCATCCTCAGAAATAGGGATACAGAGTAGACTGAAATTGGAGTACAGGGCACGTGCCAGAAGTCTGAAGCGATCCGAAACTGATACATTTTCAGTGTTGCTTATTTTATTGAAAAAATTATGTGTAATTGATTTTTCTTGAAAATTTAAAGGCAAATTTGATATTTGAATACAGTTAATGTTTCGTTATAATTCTAAGTATTGTGATTCGGTCTTAAAGCGTCAAAAATTGAGATAATTACTTTACGCCGAATAACGACAGAGAAAATCAGTTCCAGCAGTAACTGGTACTATCTATCGTACCATCGTACTATCGTATTGTATGTAACTGCACCGTGCAGATAATCAACTGGACCCGTCTACTTTTCTCCGTAACCACCGATAAAAAAGTACTACGTAGGTAATCTCGAATTTGATTGTACTCGAAACAAAATATTTATATAATGGCGTGAAATTGGTTCAGTCAAATTGAACCATTACATCTTAATGTTACGATAAATCCTGCTAAAGACAAAACTGCAATGTATTTTAACGTTTAAACGTATCCTTACCGAATGTCGATTATGTTTTCGCATTGAAGTGATACATTTCCCTAACAATAAGATCATTGAAAATAATAAAAATTTTTAGTAAAGTTAATTAGCGAATAAATTATCGAACCCTTAATAAAATAATAATGAAGAAAAGTTCAATATGTTTAACAAAAATGGAGATTTTTTTCATTTGTTAATATTTTATCAAAGTTACAACATTTATAAAATTATTTTGTCAGCACGGAGGTTTGTCAATACTTTTTTTCACTTTAACACAAGTTTCGGTTTTTCCGAATACACAATAAGACGGACATTCGAATGAACGTACGTGGTTGTAAGAAAGGAACATTTTTGCAATGAACACAGAAGCACTAGCTTTCCCGGTATGTGCTCGTATGTGCAATATAATGTGTGTGGGCACCATCTGGCGCTTCGTGTACCGTTTTCAGGCTTACGTACGATCTCTCGTGTTCTCGAGTCAGTACCATAGACCTTATATTGGTGGTTTTGTCTCTTACAAACTAACCATACTCGTGACTCCCTTATTTCGTTATTTTTTAATGCAATCGTTACTTTTTCTCTCGGGAAATAATTTTTTAAAAAATGGACAGTTATTCATTTGATGTTATATTTTATTGTTATTATAAAAATTTGGATTTTATAATAATAAGTTACTTGAATTTTTTTTACTGCAAGAAGTAATTTTCCATTGCAATGCAGTTTTTATGAGGCCTGTGTCATACAGGATTGTGCATCTGTCCAAGAAATATGTAACAATTCATGTAGATACATACACGCGAATATGTATTGCATCCGTGCTACTTTCTGAATGACAAGCCCGCCTGTGCTCTGCCAGAAAATATTTCCTGCATGTTCTGTCACGCGGAGCAAGAAGTTTGCGTTATTGAGTTATCGTCCTACCGTCTGTCTCTATACCAAAGCATAGTATACGTATGGTATATGCTGTTTGCGTGATTCACCGGGTACACATGCTCATCATAACAGACGCCAAACACATATTGTGACATTACATTTCGGTCTCTGTGAATGACATTTCCAGGTGGTGCTCAAAAACTACTTTCAATTATTCGTCTGCAAATTGTTTTCGTTTTATATAAACACGTGTTGTGCGGATTCTCCATCACTTTTTGGTACGTCTCCTGTCGCTCGGAGTAGATTAAAAAATATATATGCAACGGATTATTTCGTAACGGCTGAAATGTACCGCCACGACATTTAGAGCTTGAAAATACTCGCGTTGACTTCGAGTAGATGTTAAAATCTCATTACAAATTACTAAAAACAACTAAATTAAGTGAAAATGGAAATAATTAAATTGATAAATCGACATCAAAATGTGATTAATTATATGAATAATTATATGTAATAGACCAAGTAGCCATTTTGCAATTTCGATTTAATACAAAATGATGGTAATACTCTGATTTAATGGGTATCAAAGAGTTAACCAACGAGTTCTGATTTAACGTTTACACTGAACTAAAAATAGTTAGGATAAACATCTCCAGCGTACGCTGTGCCATTGATTAATTACAGAAACTAAATCGAAAAAGTATTCACAAGTATTTTCGATTGGTTAACGGAAAGTATTACGTAATGCCGACGACTTGGTTCCTACAACCAATCGCTGTTCTGTCCTCGCCACGAAGCGTGAAGTGACGTAACTAACGTCGGCGGTGTTACGACAAACATTTGGATGTTACCGGCAACCTACCAGAGTCAGTTACCATTACCAATCACTTTCCTCCCATAACGAACTGGTTGGTTCTCGCTACTAGTAAGCTTTTCATAAAGGCAAACGACGCCATTTTGATAACGACACGTAAATGGATATCCGTGCTCGAAAGAACGTGAAATAATCGTCGTATTTATTGAATATATGCCAAGTAAATAGTGAAATATTGTAAACAGATGTCCTTCGATCATCGAAGCATAGGGCCAAATAGTCAATGATCCTCGCCATTGTAAATACATAACCTAATTTCACATTCTTAACCTCACTGAACCCATAAGTTGCACCATACGCTGACAAGCGATAGTTACGACAAACATTTGGATGTTACCGGCAACGTACGAATTAATTCCCATTACCAATCACCTTCCTGTTACAACAAACCGGTTGGTTCTTGCTACTGATAAACTTTTTATGAAGGCAAACGACGCCATTTTTGATGCGATAACTACACGTAAATGGATATCCGCGCTCGAAAGAATGTAAAATAATCGTCGAATTTATTGAATGTATGCCAAGTAAATAGTGAAATATTGTAAACAGATGTCCTTCGATCATCGAAGCATAGGGCCAAATACTCAATGATCCTCGCCATTGTAAATACATAACCTAATTTCACATCAAAGACCTCACCGAATTGATTGGTTACACTAACCAACCGTTGAGTCGTGAGGCTGTAATCTCAGTTGGTAACTGTTACTATCGGTATTCTACGAGCGACATTGTAATTCCTTGAACCAACTGATTACTTTGCGCTACAACAACCAATTCGGATGGTTGACGGAACCCATTTATTAGTTTCCTCAACTATTTTTACGTCCCTGTAGCATTTGAGAAACATTGAATACAATCGTTACATCGTTTTATCGTATTCCAGTCGAGACAACATTTTTTTTAATTGTTGGAAACTAAAAGCTTCGAATGAATGTTCTTTCGAAACAACTCACTATCGGACTAGAGATAAATTGCGCCGGACTCGGTGATATCACATTTACACAAAAGTTCTTTATCTCCACAAATAAGCGATTAAAAAATAAGTTTAAAAAATCAAACCATCCGTCGAAACTGAAAATTCAATACTTTTCGCACGGTTTGGCCTTGCTTCAGCATATTGCGTCGGTAGTTTCCTGCTCTAACATCCTCTCGAGATACGAGAATCGATCGCACAGCTCAATTGGTTAATCGTTGATATTTCTTTCAGTTAGTTTTATTTTTTATCGACTCGTTATCAATAACGAACGCATTCACGAACACGATACGAAACGTCAATACGATTAGAGGATTTGCGCCTTGCAAACGACGGGCTAATAATAATTAAAACAATAGTATAATTGTATAATAGGCACCTATCTGAACATGAACTAACGACGGTTCATTAATATACATCCCGTAATTACGTAACGAAATCGATATCAATTATAACGAGGGGATTTGGTTATATTTATCATACGATGAATCCAGTTCAAAGAATCTCGTAACGATTCCAGTTTTCTATTCTCCACTGCATTAATAATAACGCGATAAGTGTGCACTAGGTTTTGCCAATTGTTTTTTTTTTTTTCGATTCCGACCTTTTAAAGTGAAGATTGGGACTTTTAGAAAAATCTCACTTGAGCGGGGGTGGGGGTGGAGGTAGGAGGTTGAAAAAAATCGTCAGTGATGTCTAACTGGACATTGATACTCAAGTTTTGAAAAAAATCTAATTCTCAGGTTGGAAGAAAAAAAAATTAAAAAGGCAAACATTTTTTGTAAATGACTTAAGACAAAGAAAGTTATAAAAAAAAATATTTTATTGCTGCGTAAAAGAAATGTGACAAATAATTGTTTTGACGCAAAAGCAACTTTCCGATATATAGAGTCTCTGTGAGTATTTTGTTGACACAATTTACGGATCAATAACTATTCTTGATATTAAGATAGCGATTGAGACCCTTAGACAACCTTCAACTTTCGATTCTGTTGAAAAATATAAACGGTGTTTTTAAATTTCTTCTAATATCAATGTTGAATTCTGTAGGAATATAGTTTAATGTCAGTGTACAAGTCGCTCTGTAACAAACAGGCGAATGATAATCGATTTCAGATGTAAAAAATTTCTGAAAAGCTCTTGAAACACATAAAAAATTATAAAAACATATTGTTTTATTTAACTTAACGTACATAAAAAATTATTATTATCAAGCACGTTATATGTTCATCATCAGTAAAGTGTTCAAGACAGAAACTGCTACCCTACCAAGAGAATATCAACCCTAGAGCGATATTCCTCTTGTCAAGAACCCATCGCAGTACATAACTGTCATAAAATAGTTTCCACCACGACTTTGAAGTACTTTTCACAGCCTTTTAATTTGTCATGCACGAGTTGCTCGTACCAAAATTACAAATATAATAAATTCTCGCGACAGAGAACACACGAAGCGCAATCTCGTGGAGAGTCTTTGACCCGACCGGGGGACCGGGGTCGTCGGAAAACTTTGACCGACGACGCAAGTGGCCACAGAATGCCGGTTCCCCGGTCGCATGATTCTTCTCCACCTCCACACCAGTCTCTCGTCTCTTCTTTTTCTGATACATCTCGTTTTACTGGTGGCTGCTTGGTGCTGATGCTGCTGGCTGCAAGATCAATCTGAGCTCGTGGCCACAGCCGTGCGGTCAGTAAATAACCGCATCGAAATTCAGAAGAAAAATCAACGTCTATCGGAACTCTCTCGCCCGCAGTTCTCGTCGAGGTCGCGAAAAACTCGAATCTTTCCTCCTCCTCCTCCTCCTCCTCCTTTTCCTCGTCAGCCTCTTCACCGCATTCTCCTCTTCCACTACTTTTTTTCTTCTTCTTCTTCTTATTTTTTCTATTCTTCGCTCTCGTACACTCATCTCGAATCACCGAGAGAGCTACAGCCAATCTTGCCCCCGGCTAAAAACTCACTTTTGTGCACCCGACTCGATAACGAGCAGTCTCTCACACTCTTTGGCATCTCACTCTCGTCATCTTCACTTTTCATCTTGGTGTTTAACTCCTTTTCAGCATTAGTCTCTGTCTCGCTCGTTTCCTTGTCGTTTATCTTTTTTTTTTCTTTCGTTAGTTCGCCTCCGTTTCGCCCACTCGTGGATCTCATCGTCGTACTCGCTCTCGGACTCTCTCAATAATTAATATTATGTTTGTATTCTGGATATCAAAACAGTAACAACTTACAATCGAATCGTAAATGGACGCTTGAAATTTACGTCGCTGTCACTTCCCTGCATTTTTTTTTCACACGGGTCAACGAACGAAAAATGAGAATGATACGATATATGAATTCTCATCGATTATCAACTATCGTTTAGATACCAAAGAAATTTTCTTTTACAATATAGAAATTACTGATCCAATTTAAATGCGGAACAACAAGTCACCTGTTACGTAACGTTAAGATAATATCAATAAAATCGAACAAAACAAACCAACACTGTGAACAAATATTAAGAAATATAGTAAAGAAAAATCGGAAGCTTTAATGTAAAAAATATGTTGATTAATTTTTAATTACAAGTGTTAAAATATTATTTAATGATTTTTATGTTAATCGACACTGTTTAAATATATTTAATGTCCCGATCAATAATTTTATGACATCCTTGATACTAAAATTAAATAAACGAATGAATGCATCTTCGTTTCCTTTACAAATATATTAATTTTCACAAAGAAATCTTTGACAATGTACACGAAAAGAATTATTGATTGGTCAAACCAATTCGCATGGATGAAACGCTTCGGGAGATTAATTTGATCGAGCTAACAAATTAATCGTTTGCGCCAACAAATTAGTTGAATGCCAACCAATTGATTGGTTGTGCCAAGAAATTAGCTGGTTGACGACGAATTAATTAGTTGGGCCAGCCAAATTAATTGACAAATCCTACCAACTAATTTGTTAGCCCAACCAAATGAATCGCCTGGGGCGTATGTAACCATTGAACTCGGTTGAATTTAATTCTGCTGGTCTTACGAACGTAAATACGCGATGTTTGACTCGTGTCATGTAGACTATCGGGAATTCTCTAAATATTTTAATCTACATTTGAAATAAATGTAAAATCGTTGTCTGGAAGGAGATTAAGGAGAAAAAACCATGGAGCATATGCATATAACTCTGAGTAAATATTTTTTACTTTGATCAGCATGCAGGATTCAAATTGATGAAGACTATCGGTGGCTGAATAAGGAACAAATTCTTCACTAAAGGAAAAAGATAAGTAAGAATATTGGAATTTTTACATTGTGTCACCCTCGTGATTCTCGCTAATCCACATATTAGTCTACGGAAAATGGTTATCACATTTCTGGCTTCCTGATAGAGAAAATGACATAAATTTTTTAAAAAAAAATAGAATATTTGGTAAAATTACAAATTTTATAAAGTTAACACCCCTTAATCGATTCGTACTAAATCTAAGACCAAGTATTCTTGTACCTTAGCCAATTGGTATGCCAAGTCTCAGTTCGATAGATGAAAATTTACCAAAGTTACAGCAAAAAAAGAGTTTTTTTTTTCGAAAAATTACAAAATTGTATGATTATGTAAGATCTAAACGCTTCGATCGATTCATGCCAAACTCGATACCGAACAACCTTGTCCACTGGCCTATTCTTGTAGAACGTTTGAACTCGATAGCTGAAAATTTAGGAAAGTTAGAAAGCGTACTACTTTTTTTCGAAAAATTCAAACGACTATAAAATGAGACAATAGTTAACAATTTTCGCTCAAATTACAGCAAACTGACGGGATTCGCGACCCGATACGTGTGCAACTTTTAAGGATGATCGATTAACCCGTTCTCAAGATATATCCAGTGCAATTTTACAAGCTCATGTATACACACACAACCGCGCGCGCACGCATACACTCACATACACGCACAGTCACACGGACACACACACTTGTACGGACATTTTTGCAACACTCACACCAAAATCTCGAGACATTTTTTTTCACGAAAACACAACTCTCTATGAGGAAGCGGCATTTGAAACATAATTTTAATGAATGTTATCAAATTTAGTATTTTATTGATGAATTATGCAATTGTGTTGCGATAATGAAAGAAGTATTAAGGCGAGTTACGAAGAAATAAACGCTTGCAATTCATTTTAAAGGATCCACCAGGTAAGGCTTTTGCAACTAACAAAACGTTGCCACCAATCAAGGGTGCCAGGCTTACAACGCTGCTCCGATGCTCACGCCAACGCGTTGCCTCGACGTTAGAAGTGCATCGAATTGTAACCTCGGGTCAACTCCGGTCACCGATGATGAGTCGACGTTGGGCGCAAATGTTTTACCGGACGTGACAACTGACGCTCGACACGCACATTTCCCATTCGTTACAACACAAATATTGCAACCCTAAGTGTTTAGAATCAACAGAATATATGGAAACTCCTTAATTTAATGTTGTATCATTTTTCAAACCTTTGTGATAAACTATCACGAAGATTCGCTTAATAATTTTTCCTCTCTTGGAAATTACAATGATTTTAGATTAAGATGACTGTCACGTTGCTTTCATTTTTGCAAACATCCCTTAACCCCTTGACGATCGATTTATGCATATCGACGCAAATATTTGTCGATATATGCGTCAGTGACGCTCAAGGGGCTAATTCAAATTGGCTAAAGCAATATTCGCAATTATGCAATCAGTAATTATGAAAAAATTGGTTGCCAAAAATTCGATACGCTTTGAAGAAGATCACAATGATTTGTTTGAGTGTAAACAGCTGGGTATTGTGCGAGCATTAAAGTTAATTAACATGGTCCGGTACTAACTAGAAACGGTGGATCAACGTTGATCAAATTTATTGGCTAGCATCGGCTCGACTTGACAAACTCACTGTTCGTATATCCAGTTTTGAGCCGTAACGCTCTACCGCTATCGACAAACCCTATCTGTTCAATTTGTCTAATGTCAACGTACATTAGTTTTCAAGAATTGTTATTACAAAGGACGCATAAATACGTTTAAGTCTTCCGTTTACCCTACCGTGTCGGTCGAACGATATCGATATTTAATATCCTCTTGGCTTAGACGCAGTAACTATCTGCACCATAAAAAAGCTCGGGTGTCCACGTATATAGATTTTTGCGAACGCCACACATTTGAGATACCGTAATTATATTTCGATAAGAAGTTATCGTCGTGTACGTTGTACGTATGACGAGGAGAGCGAGGAGCGAAAAGTCTCTCTCACTCCTCGCAGCAGTAAATAGCCAAAAGATAAGACTTGTTTTCAACAAACTTAATCTTTTATACTTTTCAACGATGACGACGTAAGAAAAAATCTTTATCGAAGTGCAGCATGCACAAATCCGCACACACACACACACACACACACAGACAAAACTTAATATTACACGTCGTGGTATTACGAACAATACATCGGTTGCCAGTATGCGTGAGTACTCTAGATTGAAGAGAACTTTTCACATTGCTCAATTATTTCCTTGAAAACTCTAATCTTTCGTACCGTGACTAAGTCTATTTATCTTGCAATGATATTTTATTTCACAACAGGAACTATAATTTTAGTGATTTTCTTAGAGAATGTCTTAAAGTCAAAATGTTTTATAAATTGTTATCAAGTATAGATTTTTTTTCACGTATTTTATGTATCACTTTAGCGACGAAGTGTTTTCTTCGTTGTCCGACTCTATTCCGTCATCTCCGTTCTTCGCGTACTCCGTTGCACGATATTCTCATTCGTTCATTCATATTTCGATTCAACTTGTACAACAGTCGCGCAAAAACTTGGAAAGACATGACGCTCGACACAATTATCGCAAGGGAGAGTCGTTTACCCGGAGACGAGCATGCTGTCTTAAATACACAAAGTACACGAAGAGATAGAGGAAGAGAAAAAGAGAGAAGCAAATCGCGATTGAGATAAGTAACGGCTGGACGGAGATTCTGTCGTGGGCGTAAGGAAGAAGGTGAGAGTGATTAAAAGAGCTCGCGTTCCGCGAGAGTGAACAACACCGAGTTTCTCGATATACTTTACCGTATTACTCGTATACCGTAGCATATGTATTCTCGTCAAGATTATATTAAGTTATAATACGACGCGTAACATCATCGTTTTGTACGCGGGGTTCAAGACTTTTTCATTGCAGGACGCTCTATTAACGGACCTTTTTGTTATTTCAACGGAGTCTCACCTTTCTCTCTCTTTTCTGTTTTGTTCTATTTTTTTAACGTCGGTTTCAATTTTAAATTCCCTTCGATACCCATTTTAGTGAAATACTGGGTTTTTTTAAAGATAAATATTGCACCAGTGAATACATTTCTTTGTATCTCCATTCTGAATGATATCCACCGCACACGCTTTATGAGTTGAAAGGTAAAAGGGCGGACACGTATAGCCTACGAAACGAGAGATTTCTATTGAAATATCACCAACCCGTCAGTTCTTCTCTCAGGATTTATGTTGCTGCCTCATTGCTGTGGAATTAAGTTGTCTTTACCGTGACACGCATTCAAGCATCACGGAATCTCATTTCTAAATTCCTCGATTAGTTAAACCCCTCCCTCCCCCGTCCGCCACTTAAATTCTATGATAAATACGTTCGTATTGTTTATTCATCAATTATATTTTAAAAAATCCACAAATATTGGTTGCGTTTCGAATATATTTTTACGGAGACATTTTTTTTATTATTCACCGTATTCACATATCATTTTATTTATATTCGGAGTGATATTCCTTCTCGGACTAACAAATTAATAATGTTAAATAATTTTATTTTGAATACGCAATGAGATGTATTAACAACTGTAATGAACCAGAATACAAGACAATCTGTTTTTATTACAATAATTTTGCTATCACTGTTACCCTCGTATGGGCCTGCTATTCAATCGGTAAAAATATAAAATAAAATACGTCAAAACGTAAAAGAAATACCACTCTCCTCTCGTTATCCTCGTTTTCGTTTCTCATACCACCATGACTCGTGTCACCGAGTATCCTTTTCGTCCCTTCATTATATTTTCATTCTTCCCTACTTGACGTTGGCTTATATTATACGCGTATCAAACGGGACTGCTCAAGCAGCTTGTCAGTCACTCCCCTACCGATGTACACTCTTCTTCCCATCTGAACGTAACGCGAGATACGTATATACGCACGTTCGGGATATTCATGTACTCGGATACATGCAGTACACTAACCCGCATATGCATACAGTACATTTATTCGTGTACAGAACATATCCGCATATATATATAATAGTAAAACCCCATCTCCGTTTCTATATCTCAGCGGACCAGGAGGAGCTACGGAATGGCCGGGCGTAATGTGGAAGGGTGCCCAAGGGGGTTTCGTGTCCACCCTTTGTATCGCTGAGCAATCACGACCTACCCTATGTAACTATATCTATATACTAGTGAAAGAGAGAAAGAAAGAAACGTCGAGCGCGGATATATATCACTTACTCGTCCTTTTTTACAGCATCGAGTCCACGAGGGAAAGGAAAGAGAGGGTAGAATTTTATACGTGTGGTGCGGTATACGTATTTAGACTTGTATACTATTCCAGTACAACGGGCACGGACGTCATTTTACGCTACGTATCAGGGTTGGAGAAAATGCGTGCTTGTACGGATGATGCGATGACTTCACCGTGTCCACGGAATGACTGATGAACTTCAACGGTCTCCGCTTCCTTCGGCGTTATGAGCGAAGCGGGAGGCTTCGTGGACTCGGGTACGTTACCCAGACCCGTTTCAATTAATGTCAGACAGTAGGAAGTACTCGTACCCATCGCTCGTGAAGAGCATACGACGAGATGCACGTTTTATGTTTATACTCGTGTCCTCTGGGGTTTATCTTTTATTCCGTCAACTATGAAGGAAAAAAATGAAGCTGGAAAAGGTGGGATGAATCATGACGCTGGAAGGTTTTACTTGGTTTTATGTTGTTGTTTTCTATTGGATGTTGTTGGGGTGGACGATAAAATCGTTCGGAAACGCTATTGCTAATAGTCGAGGGAAAGATTAGTTTGGAGAGTTGAGAACCGCTGAGTTACCACGAGTATGCGCATAAAGTTTCTTCGTATCCATCGACGCCTCGGCTTCTCGATCGTGTTTTCAGTCATCCACCTGTAGGACCCGGTGTACAAAGATAGAACATTCACGTATAACTTTGTATTTCCTCCGTATTTCTCTGCTCTGGGATAGATGTCGAATAGAAAAAACATTTTTATTTCAATCACGAGAAAATTTAACACTATCATTGAATGTATGGAATATTATTCTGAGCGATTTGTTGTTGATTCTTTGGTTATTTTATTTAAGACTTGATAAACTCATCGTCCGTCAGCCAGTTTATAAATTTATTTATTTTTAATGTTAGTTGAAAAATTGCTAAATGTTTAAACCGGAGCAAAGTTATGGCACTTGTACGATAGGTATAGATACTTGAGATTTAAAAACGTTGCTATTTAATCAGTAGCTGCGCACGGAATGAATTGTTCAAACCGGAACAAAGTTACGGTACTTGTACCATATGTACAGATCCTTGAAATTGAAAATATCCCTGTTTAATCAGTAGCTGCATAGAATATATTGTTCAAATGGAGCATGGATATGGTACTCGTACCATAGGTATAGATACTTGAAATTTGAAAACGTTGCTATTTAATCAGTATCCGTACGGAATGAATTGTTCAACCCGGAGAAAAGTTATGGCACTTGTTATAGGGATATAGATACTTGGAATTTTAAAAAAATGCTATTTAATTAGTAGCTGCACCATACGAATTGTTCAAACCAGAGCGAAGTTATGATATTTGCACAATAGGTACGGTTACTTGAAATTTGAAAACGTTGCTATTTAATCAGTATCCGTACGGAATGAATTGTTCAACCCGGAGAAAAGTTATGGCACTTGTTATAGGGATATAGATACTTGGAATTTAAAAAAAATGCTATTTAATTAGTAGCTGCACCATACGAATTGTTCAAACCAGAGCGAAGTTATGATATTTGCACAATAGGTACGGTTACTTGAAATTTTAAAACGTTGCTATTTAATTAGTAGCTTCGCACGGAATGAATTGTTCAAACCGGAGCGAATTGTTACGGTATTTGTACCATATGTACAGATCCTTGAAATTTGAAAATATCCCTGTTTGATCAGTACCTGCACAGAATATATTGTTCAAGCGGAGCATGGATTTGGTACTTGTACCATAGGAATAGATACTTGAAACTTAAAAACGCTGCTATTTAATCAGTAGTTGCAAAGAATGAATTGTTCAAACCAGAGCAAAGTTATGATACTTGCACAATAGGTACAGATACTTGAAATTAAAAAACTTTATTATTTAATCAGTAGTTGCACGGAAAATAAATATTTTATTGCGACAACCAATTACGTGGTTAAATTTGCCGCAGCTGATTCCTTCCATTGTATCAACCAACAAATTTCAATTATTTTTCCGCAAAACAATTGATGAAAGTGTTATTTTTAAAATTGCTAAATCGGTCGAACCGAGATAAAATTATAGTTAGATACTTGAAATTTAAAAAACAATGCTGCAGTCAGAGAAACACTTGGCATAATCGTGTAAATCTACGATTGCAAACTAAATAATAAGTTTATTGAACCAATACGTAATCGATCGAACGAATTGAATAATTTTTCAAATTAAATATTTAGTTTATCAAAGAAAGATTTCGTTCAAATAATTCGATGTTTAGTTTACCAAGCGCAAATATAGATTTTGTTAATTTTGCTAAATCTTTCTATCATCCGTGGCTACACAGAGTAAATTGGTTAGTTGCAACAAGAAATTACATGGTTAAATATTCTGCAGCTAATTCGTCGGTTGGTGATAACCAACTACTTGGTTAATCAGTATATAATCAATTGATTATAAATTCAGTTGGATGATTAATCCAAAGAACTAAATTTGCCGGAGCATTAATCGCGTAAATGGTTGTCGCTACCAAAAATTTATTCTTCGTGAGAATATATAAATATTACCGAACTGAACAACCAAACAGCTTATAATGAGCTTTTTTCTTCTATTCAGTTTCCGCATTTGTCTTGAGAGGCCATCATAGATCATCGTCAACGCAGTCTCTAATGCTCTCGTGGTAACCAAGGAACTCAACACGTCTTTAAATAAAAAAGTTTTCCATCATCAGTTCCAGTTCATGGTGCTGTATCCACAAGAATCGAGTGGTCAGCGAGTCGTCCACATGCCATGGATCGAGGCTTCCGGCGTTCGAGTTCGTCGATCAGCCACGTACACGCAGACGCAAACACGCACTCGCACTCGTATCGAAAAGACGGTACGTGCACCGGTTGACGGTTGCAGTGCGCTACGTGTGATGCATCTCCTGCGCGCGTCGCGCACCCCCTCACGACGGTGTATCGCCGCGTCCCGCGGATCGTGATAAAGCAGAAATCTATCAAATTGTACCTCCGGCATCAGAAACGACCGCGAAAACCAGTTTGGTCGGTCGGAATGACCGGGTTGCTTGGTTGGTTGGTCGGTTGGTCGTCCGCGTATAGCTCAAACCACCACCGGCCATCACCGAGTCCTGCGGAGCACCGAGGGGACGCTGGATCCTTCGTTGAAGCAAAAGGAGGGCCCGATGACGCGAGGGGAGAGAGGTTACCGCCGCTATAAAAGAAGAGAAGAGCAAAAGAAGGGAGAGAGTGCAGGGAGGGAACGGTTGGTCGCTATATACCCAAAGAGTCCGGACTCTCCGCAGTTCCGTAGACAATTCGTATTGGTATTACAAGAGTATACTCCGCTATGCTATATCCATCCAACTATGTGCACGGTACAAACGCGTGTGTCTATACGGATGTATGTGCGTTCATGAGAACGTCGAGTTCACGGCAGAAGCAGCAGCAGCAGCGGTAGCAGCCTCCAGAAACACGAACGCGCACGCACCGGATGCGTTACAAGAATGGCTGAATCAAACGCCATTTTTATATCCCTCCCCTACCGTCTGTCTTCGCATTCACCATTCGATATAGTACAAGTCTTGCTGTATTACATTTCTACTTTTTCTTTGATCCAGCTGATTATTATTATAATAGCAATTATTATATAATATTATATATTATGGATCGAATTTTAAGTCCTATATTTTATCTTAAGATTGAATTTAAGACGAAACTTAAGATTAGAATGACCTTAAAAAGAATTCTAAGTTGATTCCAAAGTTCGATCTTAAATTCAATCTTAAAATCAAAGTTACTCAAAATTCAGCCTTAAGATTCGCCAATATGCAGACAATTTTTTTCTTGTGATGACTTTTAAAAAAATATATTTGCTCGATTGGTTACGAAATTCCGCCAGCTATGCTGATCATTTATTTTTTGTAGCTGCCTGTACGTTCCTTTTGAAAATGCTACCATTACCAAACCTCTAATTATATAAATCTTAAGATGCCTGCTTCAATTTGTTTCGATAAAAAGTATTAGAAATTTCGGACCAATTTAATTACAATCTAATATCAATCGACGCGTTATAATTAATAAATTTAATTAAATTCTGGCACATATCAATAAAAAATTATTATCCATTCGCAAGTCCGTTCGCAAGTAATTCAGACCGATTTAATTCTTATTTGTGTTCTCCAAAATGTGTATTTCTATGAGAATTATTAAAATAAAATCCATCAAGATCTCATCAAGTGTATGTTTCTTATAACCAGCAAATATTTATTTGGGTCGTGAAAATATCGGGGCCTTGGGCGTCGTTCGATGATAAAGCGGCTAGTACGCGGTACATGCACGCACCGAGACCGCCCGCTTCACTTTACTCGCCGACTGGTTAACGCGCCAACAAAAACCAGGAGTGCACGCACCGCGCGCGAGAGAGCCTCGACCGCGAGCAAGGCAAACCAAACGACAGACCGGGGGATCGTCGGCCTCGCCGGGAACTTGAATCGCCAGAGGAACGTGGATAGTTTCGTAGATCGCGAGCCTCTCGGAACGAGAAATGTCGAGACGCCGAAGATGATACTTTCAGCCTGCACGAGCAATGCTCTACTATAGCAGTTAGGGTAAATACACCAGTTATAGCCACATGTTTACCATCATTTTCTACATTTTTTGCATTAACCGGGCGTCAACCGAGCGTCTACGATCGGTAACATCACATAATAACAATACAAATCATAATAATAAGTATAAAGATAAACTAATGTGAAATCTCACATAAAAAATGTATATCTTGGACTTACGTCTTTGCATATTTAACGATTAAATAACGCAAAAACGAGTACATCGCATACCGAGTAACCGAATCAGCGAATTTCAAGCCCCCCAGCTGTCAACAGTGGTACTTTTCGCATAATTCGTACCGAGAAACACTTAACGTCAGATTATAATTATTATTCGTACATGCGAAGGCCAAACTCGAGAAATTTTTAAGTCAATAAGCATCAGAATTTATCCTATAACTTATTACAACCGTGTGATAGTCAAGAGATGTACACGAGAGTTTGAAAAAAATATATATATAAATATATATATATATATTAAAACATCGGGGATATTACGTAAACATATGTTGCAACTCGTCGACGCTAATCACACGAGGTACTTTGCTGCATTCACCTTTATTCCGAAGAGTCTGAACTGAAAGAGCGCGTAAACGCTCGCATACGCTGGCTACTGCATGAGTTTGCCTCGTGCGTCGCTACGAGAATATGCAAACGCATGCACTTTTGTCTACTTGCGCGTGTATAATTGCGAGTAAGCTGCAGACATCTTTATACGCCAAGCGTACCGTGTGCGTCGTCGAGGATGGCTGTTGGTATCATAAAATTTGTCGCGCCACCATTTTACATTTTTATTTCAAGCTAGAAATCGTCTGGCAACCGTCAGTTAGCCCCACCATTCAGGCTGTGTTCACGAAGCGCACCTCCCAAATATTCTAAGCGGTCGTCCACTCGGTGGGGGAACACCGCAAGTGGGGCAAATACGACGCAGTTCCACTATTGGTGGGTCAAAATATATCTCCTTCATTTTTTTTTTTCGATGGTAGACTTAGAAAGCGCTCGAGCTATTCATTTATAAAAATTCCATGACATCGATCACGCGAATCGATTGATCTCATTTCAATTATGCGTACCTAGTTGAATAATTCATTAACGCTAAGAAATTATTAAATATAAATATAAAAAATTAATCCTTTCGGTTGTAAATTACAAAAATTGAAATTCAAGAAGAAAATGTATAATATATTTGACGGATAGTACTAAGTGTGTTACAGAAATTAAAGAAATTGCTTAAATTGTTGAAAACGATTGTTACATTGATTTAACATATGCAGGGAGCGGCCATCCAAATATTCTAATCGGACGCTGTCGAGGCCCACGCATTCGTCGCTTCGAGGCCATGGAGTAGCCGATCGCGCGGTCGACCGCGAGGCCCGTTGTAGAAAGGGGGGCCCAATGCCTCGCGCCTATTGGCTGCCTAAATCCACGGCCATGTTTAGTTATCGTGGGCCCCTCCTGTTTAGAAGGGCATGACGTCACCGACCTGCTAGCGCGGAAGCCGAGGCCACCGGTCCCCGTGAGCGGCGCGAGACTGAGAGACCTCCACGAATCGAGATAGTAATATCTCTCTTTCTTCCACTCCCCTCCTCTCTGTGTACCTTTGAAATCCCGCTTCGCCGTTCTCGAACTTGGAAAACGTAGCCGTGTGCCGGTTCCCATGACGAGAATCGGAAAAATCTCTATTACCTAAGCACTAACTAATTATTACACACAGCAATCAATGTTATTTGAAGATAAACTTTACATCAACAGCCTTCTCTCTTGGAAAATACTTTTTATTTCATACAAAATAATTAATCTAAATAATTTATTTCTACTGGCAAATCACTGTTGATCCGACTACGGTTGACTTAAATATAACGAAATAATGCATGGAAATTACTTAAAGATGCGAGGATGGTCGTCATGGGTAATCGCTGTTATTTTTTAGGTTCTTTCTGAAAATTAATAATTTTCGTATCTAAATCCAATAAAGCAAGAAGCTTGTTAAATTCTGTGGAATTTTTGCCGTTCATTTTATTACATTTTTCTGATTATGGATTCTACTTCGTTACAGATAACGATGCGGTTAAATGCACCGTAAATGTAAGTAGAAGGGAATTGCTTATCTTGAACAGACGCTCAAGTTGGACCGGTACGATAACTCGTGTGTCAATATACGTAGACTACTGACACATTTTCTTTCTAAATATAATCTTTAGGTTGAGAAAACACGAAAGTTTCATTTTTTTTTCTCAAACTATATCTATCTTTTAGTTAATTGTTCCATAATTATTTCATCGTGTATCTAAAAAAATACAAACTTTCATCGAATTTGACTTTATTTTTAATCTATTCTCATGAAATTTAATCCGAGTCAGAGCAATTACATACATTATTGAACAAATTTTGAATCCCAGAATCTAAAATTTGATGTCGATAGTAGATCACTCTCTCGCTATCTTTGGTTTCGTATCTGAAAAATATTAAGTTCGATTAAATTTGACTTTTTAAAATTGATTCTCATCAAATTCAATCCGTGTGATTTTTCTACAATTTAAAACATTTGTACAGTAATCATATAGCTCGAAATTGAATCGAGTCCGATACACGTATTATTGAACAAATTTCGGATCCCATTCTTTGAAATTTGATGTCGATAGTTAAGCGCCCTCTCGCTGTCTTTGGCTTCATGCGTTATGCACGTGAAAATCTCTGATACGCCCCTCTCTTCCTTCGTTAAGCAACTCACGTTTTGAATAAAAAGTTCACCATGGAGTGTCCGCAGCTACTGTATAATAAGTTACGCGTCGATAGTGCTCTCGGTCCAGATCCAGGTGCAAGTCCATATGCATATGTCGTTTAATGTCTTTCTCTTCTCTTTAACAAACTAGAAGCGGCATGTAAATCTCAGAGTCATTCGTGTATGCGGTAAGATACACGCGTAACACATATACTTTAGATGGGTTACCGATAGCCAGGTCTATCGACTTTGCACCTGACGCTCACGACGCTCGCCTAATCACACCACAAGCGAGAGACAGATCTCTCATTGGCACAAGTACAGTTGGTAGATGTATGAATACCGCAGCACTCGTTGCAACTATGGAGCCTAAGCGACGCGAGCTTTTGCGCTTTTCTCAAAACTGCGAGTATAACGGAACTTCGAGACGACGGAGTATCAATCGAGCAATAAATTCTTGAATATTTCATCGGCGATAAAGCTTGTTTGGGACTGGTATTCCAAGGACTTTACCTTCCGAGATATGAATATTATATTCTGCGATTCGTAAAGATTAATTTCAAAGTTGAAACAAAGCCTGTGATAATAAAAATGATATTTGTTGTCCTGAATGCAATCTAATGGAATGAAATTAATTGATATTAGATCGACGAAATACTGGAATGCTAAATGATCGTAAAATTATTTCGGTGGGCCATATTCGTTACTCTGACACTTTATACAAAAGCGATTATTCATTTTCCGTTAAGATTACGAAACACAAAATGATCGCTGGCCTTTACGAAAGAGGAAACTTTTACGGCTCTTCGATAGTGCTAGCAACGAAAGAACAAGGAAAAATGTAATCAAGAAAATCAAGATCAAATGAAGAAGAAAAAAAAATGGCGACCAATCTGTGGAAACTGGATTTGTGTGTCCGCAGGAGATTGGTTGGACCGGTTTCGTTATCGCGATTGGGCGGACGATCTCTCAGGCGATCTTTCGAAGCGCCGCTCGAGATAGAAACTACAGAGCAGAAAAGAAAAGATCGTGCCAGTGAGGGCCTCTTTGCGAATCCACCTCACACACTATACTAATCCAACTAACTATATATGTATATATATATATAGAATATATATATATACAGTATACTTCACCAGCGAGTTAGTTCTCGCCCTATGCCTGGACTCCTGCTAGCGGCCACTCGGCCCCGTCGGCTTCTAAACCGGTCGTAGGTTGCGGGCTGGCCGACGAGTGGCCGATCTGCGGACGGTACGAAATAAAAAACAGAACGTGCCGCGCGTTCCGAGTCCCCCAAGCCGGCACTCGCAACTTGGCCTTCGCCAGGGCAGCCATTTTAGAACGTTCCAACGAACGTTTGACGGTCGTCGTTGAGCTGCTGTTACCGTTCAGGTATTGCATTCGATGCAGTTGTTGCTTGTTCTGCTACCGTTCCGAGTGAGTACGAGTATTCACGCTGTACTCAACATCTGACTGACGATCCGTGGTTAAGAGCGAGTAAGTGCTTGCACTCGCTTAATAAGTTACCGTTGATCTATTATTCATTACAAAGAGGGACATGCAAATGCATACAGTGTCGGTGCATCTATACCGCTTGCGCCACGCAGAGACAATCGTAGTACATCATCGTAACCCAACGAGGGTATCGTCGATAAATTTTATTATAGATAATTCAATTTTTTTTTGCAACTACGATTAATCTTTTATTCGTGACAAACGTGACATTTTCTCAATTGCGACTCGTTCGAATGTTATAATAATTTTTTCATTTATAAAAACATCGAGAGAAGTAATATTTGTGAGTCGTATGAATAGCTTTTTGTACATTTACAATAATTACTGAAATTTCTATAAGGAAATCAAGCGAAACTGTATATTATAAGGCAAAAAAAACCAAGTAACAAGATCTTCGATTACTCCATACTATTTCGATAAAATAATCACTTTTGGAGTATTTTATTTTATTTTTTATATATCGGTATGACGAAGCAAATGAATAATGATGACTATGAAAGATGAGAAATCTGTATATGGCTAAAGCAGCGCATTGCGATGTGCACTTTTTAGTTGAAGCAAAGTACACCTGATTAGGAAGCTAATAATATACGCCCAGAAGATTCTCATCCAGTAGTCTTACGTGATTACTGATTAGAAGAACCGATAGCTTCGTACCTTATGTTCGTTTACTATAGATGTAGCCATATAGAAGCGCATCGATGCGCTCGTTGGATCGATGAAGCACCGTACGGAGAGTACAGACGAATACCTTTACCGAACGTTCCGTTTCGTGTGCAGCTGCGTAATCTGGCTTCTGCACGCGGTGATTATGAATCAATATAAGCCTTCGTATATATACTCGCGTTATTGGCTCTCAAGTATTGGCAGTTTCCACAGTGAATCTTTATTGGATGGAAAGAGAAACGCGTGTGTATGTACCAAACTGTATTTGTCGTATGTTTGTGTGGTCAATGACAATAACTTTTATCACTGTACAGCGCGTATTCCTTGGAACGTCACGACCATACGTCGATGCATAATCATATCAAGATATTCGACAAACAACTTTTTGCTCGTGTCTCGTGTCTCTGGCGATGATTTCTACGACTTTGTAAATCGTTCGGAAAATCCAACCACTTTTCCTATGGACTTTACTCCTTTGATTATCATTAACAGTCGTGGTAAAATATAATTTTATTGTCAGTTTTCAAGGATAAAAACAGCCAATCACCTCGGGTCTTTCATCATCTCATTATTATCTTTTCAACTATACTTTTGTGCCACGTGTTAATTTTATTCATTTTTTTATTCAGTTCTATCGTAAACATTACTAAAAAGAAAAACATCAATTATTTATAATAAATTTAAATATTCTTTGTTGATTAAAAATAAAATTAGATTACACGTACTCGGCGAATTAATATTAAACAGAAATTTGTTTATTCGGATCACTTGACCAGTTTAGTGAAAAAATCGTTCACTCATTGATATTTTTCACTTATTTCGTTGTAGCAGGTCGCTTGTATACAAATACAATTATCCGAAAGCTTATTCGGATAGAAAAATAATGAATTGCTAACACCAACTTGGTTCGGCGAACGAATAAGTTGGTTGGCTCAAGAGCAATATCAGCTCACGCGACTGCTATTTGCTTTCTTCCGTCAAAGTTGATTCTCGCTAAGTCACAATTTTTCTACGTGCGGTAATCACTTGCAACATGCAGATTTAAAAATATTCCTTAAGAATATTTAGTAATTCCAGTACATTACAGCGGATCCAACGTGATATCTAAAATTATTTATCGATTCAGGATCGAAAGCGTCGTGTAAATATCACATATGCGTGTGGTATTCAACCAAGCCTCGAAGACTCGTAGTCAGGCTGTCATTCTTGCACGCAATCGGTTTCTTAATGACTTCGAGGAATTCACGACGACCCCCGCACCTACAATCACCAAGTGCAGTTCAACTTTCTGGTCTTCCTTTCGCCTTCATCGGACATGAATGTATATTTATACAGCTTGATCGTATTTTTGAACGGAAGTTATATACGCGCAAAACGGCGATATTTAAAATAAATTCTTCAGTTCGGAGAGTTTTCGTCACAACCTTTACGCGACCTGATTTCTTCGTTTTTCACTTGCATGACCTCTTGTATCTTAGGAAATGTAATTTAATCTCATTCTCGTTTTGCCTCAAACCGGTTGGTTTTCCCATAAACTTTACATATACGCATACTTGCTCGTGCTGTTTATCGATAAATATTAATTCCGTAATGTTAGCGATCGTAACGAGATATGCAATTCGGCACAAGGCAAAGAGTCTAAGAAAATTTTGCAAATATACGAAAAGACAAATGATTACCATTGAAATGTCAAGTGTCGATTAAATACACAGAAGCTCTCTCATGGAACAAGACACGTAGTTGCGTGCATATGTATACGTGGAATATAATAAAAAGATGCTACGAGATTAGAAGTCGTGATTCAACAGGCGACAGTCACAAATCTTGTTGGCGTATGGCGGCAGATATATCCTGATTGGCGGACAACAACCGTGAAGAAAATAAGAAGACACAGAGAAAGAGAGAGATACCAAATGTTAGAATGAGCGAGACAAATGACGCTTGAAGAATTTGAGAAAGAGAGAAGGAGAGACGAGTCGCAGAGAGAGAAAGAGAGAGAGAGAGAGAGAAAATGGAAGCTGTAGAATGGAGCTAGAATGAAAAGTTACCGTGGAGAGGGAAGGCGAATGAGCGAGAATTCGACAAGGACAGAGTACCGAACGAGAAGGTGAAAAAGAAGGAGCAACGATGATGATAGAGAGAGAACAAACTAGAAACGGAGGAAGAAGAAGAGGGTGGCAGGTTCTTCTGCTCGCGCGCCCGGGACTACCGCGAGCGACCGCTCGCTCGGTTGGAGAGTCTCGACGCTGTTTCGCGGAATCCCCTCGCCGAGGCGCACTAAATGGTACCGCCTGAAATATCTGATTTAATTACATCGATTCTAGGAGACAAAGATCGATACGAATGCACCGGTTCTTAATTGCCTGCGGCGGCGCAGCAGTGGCGTCGTCGTCGTCGTCGTCGTCGTCGTCGTCTTCGTCTTCTGCTTCTTCTAACGCTCGGTAGTTGGCAGGACTCTCGAGCCGCCGATGCATTTTGCCGGCTATCCCGACTGTATGTACCAATACCGAGACGAAAGTGCAGTTCACGAAGAGCGGTATGTACGCCGCACAGTCGACGTAGTATCGCTACTGTGCACGCTGTACGCAAGCTGTACCTTAACTTACTATTGAATTGCAGTATGTATGCGGTGCAGCAACGAGACTGCCTACTTATGCCGCGGCCTTCCTCTCTTCCAGGGAACCTGAAACCTCAGCGTGCACCGGAGACTCGCACCGGTCACCAGACTCATCGTCAAACGAGAAGACGACTTTGCGACCTGCCGCAAACCACTTCGAAGACATTAGGCTTTTAAAAAAAACGTCAGGTTGGCATTGGTACCACGGTGAACCGACTCGTACATCTGTAATGCCAAAGTTTTACATTAACTTCTTTTTTCACTTTGCTGGTTGCAATAAAGTATAACGATTCGAACAAACGGTATATCAACCAACTAAAAATATGAAATAGTTTATAGGATTGATTTTAATAAAATTATTGACTGTGAAAAAAAAATCGCTTCAATCCATCGAGTCAATGATTACGAGTGGCGAACATGATATATCGTCGATTGAACGAAAGAATTATAATTGCGATTAAGGAAATACTCGATTGAATTAATAATTCTTTCAATCAAGTATTTCTTTCGATCAACCAAATGTTATGATCGCCATTCGTAATCGCTGATTCGGTAGATCAAAACGATTTTTTTTCTAATCGTAGAATAGAAAAAGCCCGGCGTTAAAATTACATGGTGCCAATAGTAAAGTGGAATCGTAAGAAATTCTGGGTGAGTAAAAAGTAACAATAGGTCCGCATCCCCCTTTTCAGGAGACTTCATTCATGATTTTAAGCCAAACTCGCAGTGTATCTTCCATTACCAAAAATCTTTGAGCCACGAATGTACTCGTACCGATGTAGAAAGTGAATTGGAAATCAAGGCAACGATTGAGAAAGAAGCAGAACCTCGAGAGTTTGCAATATCGAGTCGAGCGTTGCAACGTGGTTATCCAATAGTTAAGCTCGAAATGAAAATCCATTTCCCAAGGGGTGTGAGCCCCGGCCGGGAGCTGTGAATTTTTTTTATGACGGCCCGGTCGCACGCGGTGGTTGTAAATGCACGACTTCACGGAAAAGCTGCGCGAAGAGTTCGCGCGAGTACATCTTCTCTCCACGGTCCCGGGCGTAGCCACCCTTCCTCGCCCTTTCGCTGCGCTCTCTTTCTCTCTCTTTCTTGCACCGGTAAAGGTTGACGACCATCAGCGCGGAAGCTGCACAGGGTTCCGAAGCTCAAGCGAGCTATAGCTTCGCATCAGCCAAGTAACGCGATATCGTCGAATCGAAGGGAAGTCGTTTCGCTCGCGCCCTGCGGATATATCCGGGGCTTGCACCGTTAAAATTCCACGGAGTTCGCGTTAAAGCTCGTAAAAAAAAATTGAATCCATCGATCCTCGTGGCTCCCGTTTCACCGCTTGGACGGGACCCTCACGTTTCTTCTGCACCTTTCTATCGCTCAGTTTTTCTTCCTATCTCTTTTTCGCATTTCCTTCCCTGGGAAAATAAGGATGGAAGCTATGAACGAGGTTGAGGAAGGGAAAACTTCCTCTCTCTTCGTTTCCTTACCTTCTCTCAACTTCCTTTGGCCTCACCATTGGCCTGCAAGTACTTTTTCTAGCATCCCCTCCCTTTTACCTATAATCTTGTTTATTTCTTTTTTTTTTATTTTTCTTCCCTTCTCTAACCTTCTTCAATTTTCTTTTATCATATACCTACCCTTCATTGTATATTTCTTTTTATTCGTCTTCTTTTCTAACTATTTTGCTCATTATTCACTTTAATCACGTACCTGCGTGAACATTTTCATACTATTGTTCAACCCCCTGTTTCTAAAAGTTTTAACAGCGGCCCTATTCTACATTCTACATTTTACACCTTGGAAAGGCCCGAATAATGACAGATTTTCTTGAAGAGGTGGAAACCAAATAACATTTGGAGATTTGAAGAGGAACCATTCGTTGCATCCTTTCATTCGTCCTCGTAATTGGTCAACGACTACTATTTCAAAGATTCTCTCCATTTTGTGTTAAATCTTGTTTATTTTCTTCTTTTACGACACTCTCCTCTTTCTGTATTTATTTCCACTTCATCTTCCTTTACGTTTCATTTGACGAGCTCACTGATTCTCCGGAGAAAATACGTTAAGAATCGCACACTATTATAAAACCTTCTTTTAGGTTTTTTTTAGTCCATTCTCAATAGTGAACCCCGCAAAAATAAAAATATAGAAGAATTATGAAAGCGACGTAGCAAAAAAATTTTTTTCCGATTACAATTAACAGATACACAGATTGATCAATTAATAATACAAATTTTTTACTATAATGAATGTAATATATATGTAAAAAATATGTTTTTCCTGTTTTTCACCTATAAGCGTTATAAATTTGTTGCAGTAAAGTCTTTTTAAACGGCTAACATTTTTTATTTCAAGTCTGAAACGAAACAATTATTAAGCCAAGCAAGTAATTATTATGCTACTGCCGATATTTTTGTCAAAAATTATTTTAATGTCTCGTTAAACCCTTCATTCGTGGAAGGTTTCAAAGAGGTTTGTAGACGCCCGCGAACAATGCCTTTTTATTCTTTGGTGAGTGCGCGGCTCTCACGGCCCCGTTCGTTACCAAACGTACCTACCGAGCCACGACGAAGACGACGCCAACGACGACGAAGAACGAAGGAGCAGTAGAGGACAAGAGGTGCGCGAACATTGCATGGCTCGCTTTGCAAGTCTCTCTCTCTCTCTCTCTCTCTCTCTCTCTCTCTCTCTCTCTCTCTCTCTCTCTCTCTCTCTCTCTCTCTCTCTCTCTCTCTCTCTCTCTCTCTCTCTCTCTCTCTCTCTCTCTCTCTCTCTCTCTCTCTCTCTCTCTCTCTCTCTCTCTCTCAAGTTTTTTCTTACTCTTTTTTTCGTCTTTTTTCATTATCCGTCCCTTGGTGCAGAGGTAGAGGAGGTATAGAAGGTACCGAACGAACGCGAAACAGCGAACCAACGAGCCAGCGTACCAGCCAGCCAGTGAGTCGCGCTCACTATTTGGGACAAGGTCAGAGGCCTCTACGAGTACCCGAGAACGCTCAGATAACCAGCAGTCGCGCACCAAGAGTCCACCGAGAGTCTGTGCAGTCTCTGCACAATGTCCACCACCACCACCACCACCACCATCGACAACAATTCTCTTGCCGTTTCCTTCGTTCTTTGTGGATTCGACTTTACTCGTCTCACTCGCTCACCCCCTGCAGTGCACTGTACTGCAAAGCTGCACTTTCACTTTGTACTTCTATAGGATAAGTACGTACAGCATCGTACACTCGCGCTTGTGCGTTTGCAAACTGTGACGGCATCATCTCTCTTCCTTCCTATTCTTCTTCTATGAACTTAGGAATATTGATTCTTTATAATTAATCGTTCAATCTTTACACCAAACTTTGGATTACAATTTTACGAGGAATTCTCCTTCACGAAAGACCAATGATAGCTTTTGGTTTTATTTATCATGGGCCCTTCAGGTCCGACGGATCACAAATTTAACCATTTCGAGCTTAAAAAACATTTGAAAAATAAATCTTGTGCGATTAAATGATTATTATTTTTTTTTTACTTAAATGACATATTTTTCATTAATATCAATTGCGCTTTGAAAACTTTTGTAAACAAATTTTTTTCACGCATACTATAGGAGAAAAGAGAACTATAGGAGAATAGGTACCAAAGAGAAAATAATTCCAGTGAGAAAGCAAATTATTAAGTATTAAAACAGTTATGGCTGAAATGTGAAATTTTGCAGATGAGAATATTCCTGCTGAATTTATTGCATCATTTTCATTTATCAATCGTCTTTTTTTTTCTAATGCTCACATTGGTAATGTTGAATGTGGATGCCACGTAATACATCGGTCCTCTGGACAGACGTCGAGCAAACGAATGGAGCGAAGTGTAATGCATGCAGATCGAAGTCTGGTGCCGAGGGATAGAGAGGAACGTTTACATACCTATACGGTGGCTATATTACCGTTGAACGAACGACAACATCGTTGACGGGGACGCGCATAGCGTATACCGCATCGTCGCACCCGTGCGCGTTTCCTCGACAATGGGGGCTATCGATAACAAAAACTAAGCCCATTGTTCGGCGCTTTTCAGAATCGATATTTGCAAATATCGCGCTGACGGTGGGACACGAGAGTCCCACCTCGTCATCGTCGTCGTCGTCGTCGTCGTTGTCGTCCCGTCACATCGCGACACCGAGACGGCGAAGAAGCGCGATTCGAAGCAAAGATTAAAAAAATGAAGAGAGAAAAAAAACAAGAAATAAAAATGGAAAAACGAGTAGGTGGATGGACGCAAGCGTGAAACGAGAGCTGTGCACAGACCAATCCTGAGGGGACCGACCAAGTCGAGCAGCGGAAGGGCAGGGGGCCGGGTCATTGTCGTCGACCGTTCGAAATAAAACAGAAGAAGGAAAGAGGTGAGTGAAACGATTGAAGCGGGAAAAACATGTGAGAGAGACAGCCATGATGAGGACAGCGGTATATGCATTCGATCGCACATATGTAAACGTCTATTCGAACGTCCTGGGTATTTTCCAATGTTGCACGAATAATCGATTGTCAACCATAGTACGAAGCCCACTCGACTCGTCCAGTTCTTTGCAAATTAAACCATCGACTGTATGAATTGGAGAGAGAGAGAGAGAGAGAGAGAGAGAGAGAGAGAGAGAGAGAGAGAGAGAGAGAGAGAGAGAGAGAGAGAGAGAGAGAGAGAGAGAGAGAGAGAGAGAGAGAGAGAGAGAGAGAGAGAGAGAGAGAGAGAGAGAAAAAGAGAGAGATGGGAAGCCGAGTATCACTACAGTCAATATGCATAAAACTACATTTTTCAACCCTTAACGATATTTATTCATCTATCAATTTAATATTCATATTTACGTAATTATCTACAGCGTTTGTAACTGTACGTGTTAACTGTTTCGTCATTCCAATTCTTTCCGGTTTTCCAACTGAATGTACCAAGGCTCAATTTATTTATTTTTTTTTCTGTACCACTATTGAAGCTCTCTCCGATCAGAAATCTCGCGCTGATTACGAATCAACAAGTTTTTATCGGAAACTCGTAAAATTCACGTAGGAATAGAAAAAAAAAATGTAACAACTTCTTTTTTTTCGCCACTTAACATACGACTAATGTAACTCGGCAAAGAGCCGCAGTTTTAGTCTCAACAACAGTCAAACGAGTAATTAATAAATTTATTTAAAAATAATGAATAAACAAAAAAGACGATATTTTCCTTTGTTACATTTATTTCTAAATACATTTTCTCATTTAATTTCATACTGTGTGGAATATTATATCAATTGTCTGATAGAAAGAATTTTAATAAAACTTTTTAAGTAGAAAAAGGATACTCTTCCGCTTCATTGTTGCTTCACTTATATATTTTTTCAAATATTTTGGCATTGGTTTATGTTTGAAAACCTGAAAATATATTAAACAGGAAGAACATTTGAAAAAAAAGGTCAAATGTGATTGTAAACGTGATTAATAAACGATATCGTTCGTGGAAAAATCGAAGAATGCAAAAAATAATGAAAATAATATCGAAGCTAATACCAGTAATAATAATATCTAACAGGACTCTCGAGAGCGTTCGTGCGAACGGTGCTCCCAGCGGAGAGACCTGCAAAGAGCAACGGCGAACGAATAACGTGTATAGCTCAACGACGACTCGAGTGATCGGATAGGACCGGGCTGCAGTGATCGTCCTTGGGGTCGTCGACGAGACTCCGCTCGATCGTTAGAGAACGCGCGTTAGAGAACCGGGCACATGTAAAGAACGTACGGAATCAGCCTCCGGTGCTGCCTTCACAGTTTCGCCAACGTCTCGGGCAACCATTCGAAGGTTTTCTATCTCTGTAGTTAGCATTTATCTTCCTCTCTCTTTTTCATCACCTTTTCTTCATTCGTCCGTTATTTCAAATTATGCCAACTGCATTGTTTGAGTCCGAGGCTCAGCGTTAAAGAAAAGAAAAAAAAACCTCCACACATCCGTACTTGACAACCGACTGGTGTATTCGATCGATCAACGGAATATTTATTTATTTGCCAATAAATGTTTAATATAACTTTTTTTTTTATTTAACAAATGTTCTTACGGATATTTACAATTTTACATCGTAAATATTTTTAACTGGCTGTTTGTTATAAGAAATGTGAATGACGAATGGAATGAAAGTGAAAAGTTTTAAACATATTCAGGGCAAAGCGAATTTCTGATATTACACAGATCTCCTTCTTCTTCTTCTTCTTCTTCTTCTTCTTGATCCTAATTTGGTTGGAACCTTAAACCCCTTGAGCGACATTAACGCCATGGGGTGTCGATACGCTATAGGGTTAGACGTAATTCTACCGCCGGCGGAGTTAATACGAAGAGGGCAATACAACTTGGTGACAGTTAAAACGTGACCGTCAAGATTTATTTCACAGCTTGAGGAGCAGTCATTTTGGAGCTTCTTACAGTTATAACGTTATACAGTTGGGACGATAAGAAATAGAAGATATTGCCCTAACCTACGAGGTCCGCTTGAGCAACTAGGATCCACGCAGTGTGAAAATAGGTTTAAGAGGGAAACGAGTGATACTGCCGGGTGCCCTGGAACATAGATGAGAGGAAGGGGGGACCGAGTTATTTCAACTTGGAGGCCACCCGGTTCCAAGTCGCATTAGAACGCTCAAAGATTATTACTTAGCGAGCGCAGCCTCGTGATCCTCAGGCATCCATAATAATCGTCTATGTACCACGGTATACTGTAAGATTGGCTATATACACCATCAACACTGCGTTTTATATCGTTTACATCGTGATAGACAGCAGAATTATCGAACATCTCGACACGAATGACGTTCTGCGTGAAAGAGATAAATAGTCGAGGAAGAGGGACTGTGAGATCTCTAGAACGAAAGGGAGCAAGTGAGAGGTAAAAAAAAAGGAAGGTGATGAAAATCAACGATCGAAGGTTGAACGTGCCTCGGGCAAATTTATAATCCACCGCAAACGCATTTCGCGTCCGCTTTGTCCTCTGGACAATTATTTTTCCTTTTTTTTTTATCGCGCACTTTGAATTTTTCATAATTTTTATCAATTTACTTGTCCTTGACTATTGCTATCATCGATTATCATTTTTTTCTAAATTTCTAACAAACTGCTATCATAAGAATATTTCCTGGGTATATTTATGACTATGAATCGAATAAAATCTATTTTTTAATTAGATGTAAAATAATATTGAGGTATGTTGTCAACGTAGATTCGCTCGGCTACTTACTTAAAAACAGATTTTTTCGGTTAATTCTTCTTTGAACTTCCGTTATTAAAAATAGTAAGTAGTTAAAAAAATTAAAGTTAAAGAATTGAAAATCTTAACTGAACTGAAAGGATAAACTGTCCCATTGGGACATTTTAAAAGGGACTCATTGTTAAAAATCATTGTTTTTTTATAGGAATTACAAATTTGACCAAATGGATTTAAACTCCATGGATTATGAGATTATATCAAGACGAAGGAACCCAGTCAAAGAGAACCAATTCGGTTCTTTAGTTTTTAAGATATCACTTCGGACGGACAACCAACGAGACACGCGCATTCAAGAAGTCAATAATAGTGGAGTGAGTGCCTAAAAATCATAAATAATATTTATTGGACTAAATGATTATTGCTTTTAGTACAATAAAAACATCCTTTAGCAGAAAATGTAGGAAGCATTGATAATTTAAGGTGGTATTGCTGCAAAACTGTATATTTTTTGGAATTAATAATTCTTTGATGTTAATATTAGCTCGACAGGAAATCCGTTTGAAACTTGAAAGAAGTTCGATTTGTCTTCGTATACTTGATCTCTTACATCCGATAATTGCATCCCTATCCAAGTTCTGTGTCAATCACGAATTCATTACTACAACGACAAAAATATTTTTAGACGTCGATCTCTGAAGATGTTGATAATAATTATCATAACCGCGACCGACAGGAAATGCGTTGGCACCGTTTACCGAACTGCTGAACGAATCGTTACCATCTTAACCAATTAGAAAGCCGCTTCATGTGAATGCAAGGATCAATCTACGTTCTCTCGTTTAAACGCTATTTGAAAATATCTTCTATTATCCAATAAAAACTGTCTTCCAACGATCAATAGCATAATTTTGTTAAAATAATATTAAAATAGGTTGATATTCACAAACGTCGCGGTGTTGCGAGAAGGAATAAATTATTGAAAAATATCGGAATTTTTGACAATCCGAAAATGGCTGACGAGTAGTTTTTCCTTAGTGACGCTGCACGCGGTTATCACTATATCTCACACATTGTAATTTCACACAGCACCTCATTGCTTACAAGCACTCGGCAGTAATATCTGAGATTTCATTGTTTTCAGGCAGAGTAATACGTCACAGTGAACAAATTTATCAATTTGAGTGACGAGACTGAAGGTTAGAAAGAGTATACGTGAGTCTCTCTCTCATTTTGCCATTTTATGTAAACTGTATTGATGTGCAAAACTCTGTACGCGATATACCCTGATATTGTGTGACGCGAATGCTATAACCTAATGCTAAAATCTAATTCGAAAATCATTTCTCAACTTCCGATTAGCTTACGGATAAAAAAGACACGAGTTATACGTTTAGTTCCCGAGCTATAGATCTCACATTGATTTTTTTACTATTGATGTTTGCAAAAATAGCAAAAATATTTCTATACAAATTTCGGTACAACACGCTTTTATGCTTCAGAGCTTCGGTATTGGTCAATAGATTTTCTGCATTCGTTTTCTTTTCGTAGAAATAAATAGTTTTTGAAAAAGTTATAAACTTCTCTTTCGTAAATATAGAATTGACGTAGGAGTAAATTATCCAAAATCGTGTACGCGAGTGTTCCCAACTTCATATTCCTTCCGGCGATTTTAACTTTTTACTTAAACAAACGAGAAAATTATTTTACAACAATTTAAAAAATTCGACTTAAAGATTAAGTTTAAATTGTAAGAAGTTTACTTAAAAAAAAACAGTGAAATAATATTTTGATAATTTAAACAAAAGACCCGCAAAGATCGTCTCTAAGGCCCTAAACATTATTATCATAACCTCACCTATCGTTTTGCAATGTCACATAATAATATAAACCATGAATATCGTTTTTAACGCGATGTAGGATTCACCCCTCGTAAATTATTTCTTATTCGCTATCTCGCATAGTTTAATAATGCAATTTAAAACGCCAGCGCGACTCTAAGTCGTACGACATAGCACCCACTGCGCTCATTGTCTAAGTAAGCCCTTTTTATCCGTGTGTGTCGAATACGGATCGGTGCTTCGGGGTTCCCAGATTGCAAGGGTATATATAGTTATTGCCAGGTTAATACCACTTTACGTGCAATGTCCGGCAAGTTGAATTTGTGCCACTGACTACGGCCATTACGTTTCTAGGACAGCAACTTTTTCACGCATTTTCGCGATATACCCAGTGATCGTCTGTGTACTGGCCGCGGGCGTTTCACGGGCCTAGCTAGAACCTAACTCACAACTTCTATACGTATGTGACGTCTCTGCATCAATCGCCTAACCTTCTTTCTTGCGCTAGTTGATCATCGCGAAACTCGCTATACCATTAACTACTACACTGTAATATACACTGCGCTTTACCCTTCGTACGAGCACCAATATATCCGAACTCGACGCTGATAGAAAAAAAAACGACAGAGTATGTGATTTAGTATAGTAAGCTCTGCATAAAATATTTCCGTTATGGAACATTTGTATTTTATAGTTGTCGTAAAAATAGGAAAAATTATAAATACAATTAAAATGTACTAAATGATAAACCATTTTTGTACGTAAATTATAAAAAGTAGACCTTCTCGCAGAGAAATATACCAAATAAGTTGAATCTATAATAAGTTGTTTTTTTTTTTTAAGTTAAACAAATAAAAAATGTAATTAATCATCAAGAGTTATTTTATTAATTTTCCTATAAGCAACAAATATGTTATTATTGTATGCAGTGCTTCGTAAATAGATGCACAAAATGGCAGAACGAAAGAAAAAGAAAATATCATTTCAACACAATTAATCTAATCTTTATACAAACATAATGTAACACATGTGTACGATAAAAAATCTTTAAGTAAAATCTTTTATGATTTTCAAATAATGCTAAATTGCATCTGTTCAATTGAATTTTCATTCTTTGATCTTCGCATCTTTCTACTTGATATTTGTTTTAACTTTATCGGAAAAAGTCAATATTCAATTGACAAAAGAATCGTACATTGAACTTATATATTTTTCTCGTGTACGCTTTTTTAAAATTTTTTATTTGTCAGTGAAGTATAACGTGCCAAGGGGCAATGACAAATGGACGTTACACATACAAGTAAATCTATACACCGTGGAGAACTGTGTTCACAGGTATACTTACGATCGCGTACGTCAATGTACGTACGTTGGTACATAGGCATTATAGGAGAGTAGAGGATAGAGGCGGACGCGGGCTACAGCACCAGGAGCACGCGGTTATGTGGCACAAGGCCGGCATTAGCATCTCTACCGGTATATCCCCTACTATTTCTCCATCGCCGTCACTACCGCCGTCGTTGTCGTTGTCGTTGTCGTCGTCGTCGTCGTCGTCGTCGTCGTCGTCGTCGTCATGGCACAACTCTATCCGCGGAAACCTGTATTCCGGTTATCTTGAGCTCGCTGGTTCGCGAACTCTCGCGGTCTCTCGCGATTCTCCCAATGATGCTGCGATGCTCCTTGGATATCTCGCTTGAGAGACAAGAGTTATTTAATAATATCAATTGTCTTTGAACAACGAGAACTTTTAAATATTTTTTGCAATAGATAAAATTAATATTTGTCGTTTGAGTTGGGAAAATAAATAATTATTTATTCATTAAATGAAAATTTTTTGTAATTTGATTCCAGTTAGGTTTCTCGGAGACTGGTTACGAGTATTTACGACTAACAACAACAAAAAGTTGGAGAAGAAAATGTATCGCTCCTCAAAATTATTATAATTAAACGAATAGAGTTTGTAAACAGTCGAGACGCGAAAAACGATAGATCTACCATCAGAAATAACACATTTTTGTTGAAGCATTAATATAAGTCACGAGATTTGTTCTAGGAATAATAAACAAATAGGTTTTTTGCTCATCAATCAACGTACAAATTATAGTGCAGCGAAAAATTTATAATCTCATTATACTGTACACCGGGAGGTACACAGACGCACACGCATGCGGAGAATATTAGTAAATTTGTAGGCAATCAATCTTCGAAGTGGTGAACAAATTTGTCACGAAGTTGCACGGAAATGAGTTAATAATGAAAAAGGAAGGTGAATCGTGCACCTGGGATTTGTTAATTGTCTATAGCGTAACCCAACTATAGCTTAAATATATCTGTCGAAAAGAGAGAGGCGATAGTTATCGAAAGATTATTATTTATGTACATGAAAATTATGGCAAAGTGATAGAGAAATGTACGTAAATAAAAATAAAGCAACAAAAACAAACAAAATTTTACCACACATCAAGCCAACAGAACGGTACAGCATCGATGCACCGATAGAAACGATGCAGCGAGAACCCAATAGCGCGATTACCACCACGCGCTGCTGACTGCTGTTGCTGGCGCGGTATAATTAACGAGTATCGTTACAGTGTAGTTGTCGGGAATGTCGGAAAAAGAGAGATAGAGAGAGTGAGAGAGTGAGAGAGAAAGAGAGAGAAAGAGAAAGAGGAAAATCACGTTTTGTACGCCTAACCGACGCTGGGATACCCGTGACACGTTAACCTGGATGACCGGAGTCGCGTTGGCTCGAGCCTGCAAAGCGCGCGCTCGCGCGCACCAATCAGCACCACAGCCACAGTGATGCGCATCGATCCTAGATCTGTACACTATGAGCTTCTAAAACTCGCTGAGAGCCGAGCGAGCCTACACGACCCAAGCTGGACTCTCGTTCCGATCCTCGTCACAACGTGGATTAGCCAGCAGTCGCGAATTGACGAGATTCTAGCACGAGTTTCACCCTCGGCGAATAGATCCTCCGCGGGCATTCACGTACGCAAGAGAAAAGATCTAATGAGAGACTGTACAGTATAAATTGTGTACTATACCGTATGCCTATCGAGAGATTTAAGGAAAACTAAATTCACTCGCACGCTAAAATTTACTACGACGGACTTGTATTCTTAATTAGTTAAAAACCACTTTATTTATGATTATTACATTGACATTTTATTTACATCGGTTTCTTGACTTTTACGTCAGAAAAATTTTCAAACGTTCGTTCATTGTCTACCTTAATTTAATAAAAATAGCTGCGATAATAATTTTTTTTTTCTTTTCCATCATCCATCATTTCACAATTATTAGACATGTTCAATGATATTTTGTCGCATCTGAATTGATGGAAGGAAACGATCACTCTGTTCTTAAGACAGTACAGTCGATGATACGTCGAATAACTAATTAGTCAAAGATATTGCTATAATCTGTAAATTTAGCAGCATGGAAAAAGGATTGGCGAACATATAAAATTATTGCATCACGCTCCAGAGATTATTTCAATCTCTGTTGAAAAGTCTATCGAGAATTGACAAACTTGTGATCGTTCGTTTTAATCTTAAATAGAATAAACATACAAAAGAAATTGCAATTTCCAATGTGGAGAGATAGGTGCCTCGAAGATAAAGAATACGATAATAATCAGCCTCGGGGTTTATTGACCCCTGACGAACAACGATAGCAGAGTTAAAATAATTGCACAATTTGTCGAGTTACCAACTTATCTAGAAAAAAAAAAAACTTATATGCTGCGTTATGAATATAGATAATGTCGGAAAATGTAATTTTTATTCAGTATTCGTATGCTTGCGATTAACTGTAGAAAATTGCTCGAGTTTTATAAAGAATTATTTAAAAATTACAAGCGTAAACTTGAATTATCCATTTAAACTTTACAAAATTACGCGTTGCACGCTCGTGTTAGTGCTGCTATTAAAAAAACACAATAACTATTGTTGAGAATAGGTTCAATCCTGTATCCTATAGATACAAGCGAATGCTATTTTACTCGTGTATAGATTCATACCCACCTATAGATATTGGACATCGGCAAATAAAAACGTACAATTATCCGGAAAAAATCGAAGAAACTCGAATCGAGCGAGAGCCATGGAAGTAAAACTTAACTCAACGAATGAGTTTGCACTACGTGGGCTGATCTACGCGTATACTATAGGTAGATACTATACCATCGGTACATATACTTTGTGCAATTACAGGTATTGCACTGTAACCACGTACACGGGTGCAGCTGTTATCACCTTCGATCGGTAATATATTTATTTCTTTTATTTCATGATGAAAAGTTGTGTAAAAGCTTAGATTTTTAACTGAAAAGAAAAGAACAATTTGATGTAATAATATTTTCTTTTATTCTTCAAGTTAATTTAATTGTCATTTTATTTAATTTATCAAAATTAAATATTTATTTTGCAGTATTGAAAATAAATAAAAAAAATTTTCTATAAATATATAATTTTTTAATTTACATTAATTATTATTTTTTGTCTTCGGATTAAGAGTCCAATAACCTTTCGTACCCCTTACTCCTTTGTTAAAGTTTTTGTAGTTTTACCACTTTCGTACACAGCAACACGACAGAGGATACTCCAAAGCCCAAAGCCTGTATTGCTGTTTGTTCGAAACGCTTATCGCCGGCTGCACTTTGCCGTCGTCTCCTGGCTGCAGCTGCGGTGCAGCGGGGAATACAACGGACGTCGACGACGGGCTTCGCAACTGCAGCAATTCGGCTAGCCGATGCCACGAAGCGAGGAAGAAGGAGGCCATTTACCTCCCGGAGAACTCGCTATCGGTCGGTTTCGTTGTGCCACCTAATCGTCGTTGCCCTGATAAAGAGAAGAAACGAAGGAGAGGAGAAAGAAAAAAAAACGAAGACGATGACAAGGAAAAGGGAGCATTAAAATTGTATCAACGGCTAGGGTCACCGATCCTATAGGATAAATTCAATTTCTTCCTGACACATACGTCATCAAATAATACAAACAATTAAAATTATTCGCAAGCGCCAATTAAAATTAACCTTAAAGTTTGTTGCAGTAATAATTGTAAATTCCTTTCCTTCAAAACTCTCATGATGTACAGTGAACTCAGTTCATAGGACTAGGTTAAACTGTAGGAAAAATTATATTTTCGAATAAAGTAAGTTGACTGTGTCAGGGCAGTCACCACGGTGAGAATTACGGAAACGCCTATAGTTAATTAAATAAAAATTGCGTAAACTAATACACAGCGTCGTGAGGTACCTATTCGCTAGTATCATCGAGAAAATATTTTATAATTTTTCAATAACCTCTCGAATTTTCCGAGAGATCAGCGAAGCGGCATTGCTTTTGACTCGATGGAACCTTTTATAATTTTCTATAATCGTTTCACATCCGGGATCGGCGAAATATCCACACATTTATTAAAAACCCACCGGAGGCGATGGGCATGGACTTTTGATCATTGTTGTTCAATTTAGTTACATTTTTAAAAGTTTTAAATGCTAGAAAATCGAGTAACTTTATGATATTACCTAATTTGGTGATTTAGTTACTAAATTTCTTACATTCGAATTGTATTAAATATAATTGGAAAAAATGGACGACGCGATTGCTTTTCGATTTGACTTCTATGGAGCAACAATCGCGTGGTTAATAATGTACAAATTATAATTAATGCGCGATTGAATGCGCTAAATGAGAGTTATTGAAATATTTAGAAAAATCTTGGATATAATAACTTTTTAATGGTAAATTATTGTGAATAATAATTATTATTATTAAAAATAAAAATGTCTGGCTCGTAACAACCTATTAGTTATTTAAAGGAACAATGCATCCATCTGATAGTTGAGTAACGTAATCGTTTAAGCTGTTTTAATTTTACGATCAGCGTTCTCAGAAATATAGCAGTAATTAATAAACTTTGTACGTTCGTCGAAGTGAATTCTCGAGGCCTTTTCGAGAGCGTTGAGCCGAGGTGTTCAGGTTGTCGCATATTTTCCCCGAGGCACTTCGTTATCGGTCAATTTCGTCAGCACCTAATCATCACCGCTCATTTGCGGTACGATAAACAGGCGAAAAAAAAAAAACAACATAAGATGCAAAAAAACGAAAATACGAACAAACGATCGACAACCCAGACACGATTCGACCGACTCTAGACAGCAGTGGCGGAAGGTTACGACGGAAAGTGGAAAAATACCACAGTTCTTAAAATTCGTAACGAAGATAAGAAAAAAAAACGAGAAAAAAATATTTTTCCATTTTAATTCTGTTCAGGTTTATATCAAATGAAAATATCGATATTTATTATTCGACAGGAATGATCATATTTTAGTTAAAATTGCAAGGTAATGCTGCTGTTATTAAGATTAACAAAAGTAAATGATGCCCTGCCTAATGTAATGATCATCGGTGAGTCGTAACGACGTGGGTAAGCGTGAACGTGAGTAACGGTGAAGTTGCTGGAGTACGAGCGGCTGAAACGCGTGGGACGCTAATCGGGTTCGCGCATAGAATCACGTAGAGACGAGAGATAATACTCCGCGTCTACACAAATCTCACATAAATACGCATAAACCGATTACGATGTACATAATAAACTGTACATTAATAATTTATTTTGTATCTACATCGCTCAATTCTTTCATCAATGTCACTTCAAGTAGAAAGTACCATTTTAATAAATTCCAGCAGTTGAGAGTAGCGGTACTCACGCTGTTAGAAGAACAATTTATTCAAAATATTAAAACGATGATATACAACTAATTTCAATTAAAAATCGTTCATTTTGTTCTTCGCACGACAGAGAAAACTTTAGTCAAAATATAAAAAAGAGAATATACATTTGACTAATTTCAATTTAAATTACGATAAAAAAGTACCCGGAATTTGTCGATAAAACGAAAACGGTTGAATTATTCATCGATATTTATTGTATTCCCTTCAAAGTAATCTCCATTATAAGCAATACACATATTCCAACGGTTCTTTCAGTCTTTAAAGCACTTTTCATAGGCCGATTTTGGAATCGCCTTCAGCTCCTTCTGCGAATTCTCCATTATCGCCTCAATCGTCTCAAAACGTTTTCCGCGAAGTGGTAACTTGAGTCGTGAGAACAGGAAAAAGTCACACGGGGCCATGTCAGGTGAATACAGAGCTTGCGGAACGGTATTAACGTTGTTTTTGGTCAAATAGTCGCGTACAGGATGATATATGTGAGCCGGTGCATTGTCGTGGTGAAGAAACCACGAGTTGTTTCTCGCGCTTGAACTCGTCGCATGCCCAAAACATCGTGCATAACGCTCTGCACCGATCCGAACGAGACACCAAGATCGGCTGTTATCTCCCTGATGCTCACACGACGATCTTCGAGCACAATTTTCTTAACTTTTTCGATATTTTCGTCAGTCACAGAGGTGGATGGACGACCGGAACGAGGCAAATCATCACCACGGCCCGCTTTAAACTCTTTGTACCACTCGTATGCTTGTGTTTTCGACATTGTCGAGTCCCCGTAGGCTACCGTTAACATTTTCAACGCTTCCGCGCATGATATTTTGTTAGAAACATAAAATTTCAGGCACACTCTTTCCTCAACTAAATTCGACATAGCGAAATTCGCAGAGTACACCAAACAATGACTTGTTTACAAAGCTATTACGCACAACCTATCTGACACATAGCGCTTAAAAGTGACATGTAAACAACTGACAGATGTTACCAAGCTAGTAAAAATAATTATTTTGACAATATCTCAAGGGTGGCTCGTTTAAATGAGAAATTCCGGGTACTTTTTGATCAGAGAGTAGCCTAACCAATTAAAATTTAAATACTTGACGAACATCGTTGTTAAGTTTTTTAAAAAACGATCTTTAGAACTAATAATTTTTTTCTTTCTGTCCGTTTTTTACACGGAAAAGAGAAATATTGTTAAAATATTGAAACGATATACATGTGACTAATTGCAATTAAAATTAGAATCACCAAGCAACATTTTCATACTTAAAGATCGTACTTGAGTTAACAAAAAATAATTGTTCTTCGAACAACTAATTTTTTATTTCTGTTGAGTGTAGGTATCCGAAGACTCGAATATAAAAGCTTTGGCAGTGTAATTACGATAGCCGAAATAATATTGTTTCTCATGTGATAAGGTCGCAGGACGGGCACGCGGCCGTTGACGCCGCGAGACGACTCATCGTCATCCGACGACGATAAACGTACATGGGTATAAACATGCATACACATAAATATATGTAGATTATATACTTGGGCTGTGCTCTCCTTCCAATCTCCCGCGGAATTCGATTAATCGGCCTATGCTGTCGCCTCTCGCGCAACTGTGAGAGCAAGAAAGACAGACAGAACATAGCGGCGCACACCGTTCCGCGACGAAAAAAAGAACGCTCTGCACTCGGCCGCTGCAACGGTAACGCAGATAATACAACAAACGAATTCGCGCACCGAAATATTATACCACAGACGGACTTATCGCGCGTCAGCGACCGCGTGGCTGCTCTGACGAGAACACTGCACGATATTTCAGAACGGAACGTCGAACGCACAGCTTCGAACGTCTCCTACAGTTGTGTTTTGGCAGTGGTAAAGGAGTTAAAAAATGAATACGAGCTATTAACATTTTCGTATAATATGAGCACTTGAATTAACATTTTGATGATATTATTTAAAGAAAAAAAAAAAGTTTGCTTCACTGATAAATAAAAAATTGTTAATATTTTTGTCAACGCATTAAAAGTTCGATTAAAATGCAATTTATTTATATTCATTCACGTCGATGATTATTATCATGAACTTTTAGTATATTCTCAATTAAATGTTCTGTTTTTTTATTTTTTCAACTTTTGCTTCGCATTTACAGAATTTACCGTTTTTCTTTGTTTCTCGGCAATTTAATTTTTTTCGTTTAACCAATTTATATTCTGATAAAATTGAATATTTTGACATTCCCTAAAAAGTTACTTTTTATTCAATTACTTAAAGAAACAAAATTTCTTCCGATTGATCTACGAATATTTCGTGTTCTCGTTATATTTTATTTTATCAAAGTGGTTTGAAGATGAAGAGGTAACAAATTATAAAAATATACAAATATAGCAATTGGCACGAATCGAGAAGAATCGGAGAATGCAAGATTACAATAAAAAATTACTTTCGTACGAGATTCAAAGAATGTAACTTTGAAATAAAAGTTATCGCAAATTATGTTGAAAAAGTAATAAAAGATGCTCAAATAGAGTAAACGCTACGAAAGTTGGTCGACAATTTGTCACACATACACAGAGTGTAACAAAAGTTCTCACGCACGTTGAAAACACATATGGCATAGTGCAGTATCGAGACACTATACACGTACAAACGCGTGGTGTGTCGTGTCGCCGAGTCCGGTGGCTCGGGTCTACTCGACTTTACGGTGTACGTACGGTGTGGGAGGGTGAAGAGAAGAAAGACGAGAGCCGGTCGGGTAAGTGGAGGGAGGAAGGGAGCGAAGCGTACAGAAGCGGCAGTAGTAACATAGCCGCGAAGCTGGATCCGCAAACTCGCTTTGTATCAGCCTGTATCGGCGGCGCGTGAGGTAGGTTAGTGAATCGACGAGCGCTCGCGTTATCTGGATGCACAGAACGTGCAGACAGCCAGTACGGAACAACATGTTGACCGAGTCAGCGAAACTGCAGAGTTACTCCGCGAGCGCTGTTCTTCTGCGGTAAAAGACGTTCCTCGCAATCGCGGGCCGTTCTCCATCGAACATTGGCTCTCGAAATTGTTTAGACGCGTATTCGCACTTCGACTCGAGTTACGCGTTAAAACGCTGGTTCGTTCTTATCGAAGAAAAAGTAATCGTATAACAAATATTTTTAATAAATAAAAACGAATTTCGTGACAGTGCGTGTGTGTGTACGAATATTTCCTTGTTGAATAATCATCGAGGTTAGTGAAGTACTTGTACTATGATTGCGAGTTACGGATTCAGTGCAACCAGTGTCTATTAGCTGTATATTACAATCACGTCACACGTCTCGACAGTGAAGTGTGCGCGAAGTGCACAAGTGCAAGATCAACCGTCCACGAACTCGGATACACTATACATATGTATATATGTATACGTGCTTACGCGTATACACCGCAATAATCTTCTTTGACAGCTGAGTGGAAAATTTTCGGTTACGAGCGTTAACGAGAGAGACCGGTGAGTCAATATTTTATAATTACCGTGCAATTTTAACTAGCATCGTTGATTGACATCTCTGTAGAATAAAAAATCAAATCGCTGCATCATTTGTTTCCATCGATTCATACATTTTTTATCGATGTTATCGAAGACTCCGATTTTTTAAAGCTATCAACGCTTCAACTTGTTGTACTTTTCAATACTTTTATATATTTATTACTGCAATAGCAATATGTGTTTTCTTATTTTTTAACGTGTTTGACTGATTAAAATGAAACGCGTTGCCGAGAGGTGGGGGAAAGAGAGAGAGAGGAACAAAATGATACCAATGCGAGCGTGAGATAAATTATGAATGCGTATGCAGCACCTATCACCCCACTACTATACGAGATATTAGTTCAAATAGCCAACGCACTCATATGGGTAATTATCGTGCTATAAACGTGAGAAGATCTGTAAAACGAGCAGTTCTCGATGCAAAAGCTCGTTATGTTTCTCTGGTCTCTGGGTTCTTCGAGTAGATATTCAGTGGGGATGTATTTAGAGAGAGGGGGGGGGGTAGAAAATAAGTTGGGAGGGTAGGGAGAGCGGAAGGTACATCAGGGAATCGGAACTCCAAGCTTCTACTGCTCAGATATATGTTTAAAGTGTAATCCATACTGGACCGTAATCGATATACACGCACGACTACTTCAGAGAGATGGTAGCCATCCGCTATATTGAAATACGACATTTTTGTTCATTTAACAAACAATTCGATAAGAAATTATTATTTTATAATATTGAACTGCAACAACTGTAATAGCATGTGCAACATTTTTTGCAACAATTAATATTAAAAACAATAAGCGAAGAAAGCTTACAACGAGAGGTAGCCTGATCATTGGCCAGTGAATATACGTCTCAGGGTAACGAATGTGGTAATTGAAAGAAAAATTAATAATTCTAGGGAAAGGGAGAAAAAGCACTTGAAATGGAAGAAGGAAAAAAAACGTTTGAAAGAATAGAAAAAAAAATCGTGTATTCGGTTTCTGAAGCACTCTTGGAGCGCCATTTTTCGCCAGTTTGTGCGCTATCGCACAACCCCCGACTCTCTGTAGCCCCATATATGCATTCACGGTGCCTATACTTACGCGTATTGCACGCATGGAGTACACGCACGTTCGCGAGCTCGGGAACCGATTCGCCCGAGTGCAAATAGCAGAGAGGGTTCCTTTTCTCGTTTATAAAATACACAGCCGTGGAGCAGTCGGATGAATAGTGCTTGTATGTGTGTATGCGCGCGTGCGTGCGTGAGAGAGAGAGAGAGAGAGAGAGAGAGAGAGAGAGAGAGAGAGAGAGAGAGAGAGTGTGTGTGTGTGTGTGTGTGTGTGTGTGTGTGTGTGTGTGTGTGTGTGTGTGTGTGTGTGTGTGTGTGTGTGTGTGTGTGTGTGTGTGTGTGTGTGTGTGTGTGTGTGTGTGTATGAGTGTGTACGCGTAATGAGAGAACCCCGCTCCATGCCTCACGATTATTATACACCGTAAACGTTCCCCACGTTTAAAAGTATGCGAATTCGTGTGGGGTTCCCTTCGACGAATCATGCACATTCGTAAGTTTCCCGTACATTTTTCTTAACGTACATACTGGGGGATTATGACTCTGTTGGGAATAGAATTTTACGACTTCTTCGAGTCTCATTAATGTCTGTTTGCGGTTGAGACCTCGCGGCTAATAATTCGTTACAGTCGTTGCACGCAACAATGTAGATATTTATGCACCTATCTACTCCTAGAATAATAGCATGATACATTATTAAGAGGGTTGTGTGAACTCGAAAATTACAACAAAAAATCTTAAATATTACCGGAAGGTTAATGATATCAAATGAAAATGTAAATCCCTCACCGAGAGTACAAATTCTGGTGCTTTTAACACTTTTATGCAGTAAATGAGAACACAAGTGCACCGTAATGTTTATTTGTCGATATATTAATCGTTATAATATTAATTTCATTGAAATAAAAATAAAAATTATTCAGCAACTTCTTCTGTCGTAACAATTATTCAATAATATCTCATATTTGTAAATCAAATTTAGTGGGCATTATATAAAAACTTAATATATTACAGGTTATAATATTTTTAGCGACGACAGTGACTTTTTTTTTGTTTCGACGATTTCTCATACTCATGAGTTACGCTGTTTGCATTATCGACTTATCTCAAGTGTTTTGCCATAAAAATGATTCCATAATATAAATTTTACATACAGCAGCGACAGTGACAGTCAACTCGTATATACGTCACATATGTTACATACATATCTAGCATTTTGAACCAGTTACAACGTTCGAATAATCCGTTTGGCTATAAAACATGATAACATTTTTTTTAGGTCAGAAAAACCTTGGAGCGTCGTTGTTTTTTTTATGGTGCAAAGGAAAAGTTCATTGCATATGTGCATCGTTATAGTTTTCATTATAAAAAGCGGCCATCACCGTACACCGAAGACAAAAAGTCTCCCTCACGAAAGGGCTTTCAAACATACTTCAATACAATAATAATAATAATAATAATATATCATTCCAGGTGAACATTCGACAACTATAATTTTCAAAAAATGTAGTATTTAAGAACGGCCGAGTATTTATTCATCGATACAACGTTGCCCATTTACAAAAAAGACATGCAGACCGTAAAAAGTATTATTACAGGTAATTTAAAAAAAATCTTAGTATTTAAGAAGAGCCCGGTATCTAATCACGAATACGATAAGGCATATTTGCAAAAAAAAAAAAAAAGTATTATTACAGCTCTATCTTGTGTTTGAATCATGGAAACAACTCCAAGTTAACAGAACTCGCAGATGCTTAGAGATAATAATGTACCCTTTCATTCACTATTCCGACCTATGCTTAATGATTTACTAACAGGTCTTCTTTTCCACCTAATTGCTTTGGGAATTTTTACAGTCTCGGGATGCACTATTACCGGGCATTACACTAAAACGCATGTGTACTATATTTCCTCGCATGTATATACTCTATATATGGAGATAAGTCGTGTGTGCTTGCAGCATGAAGAAGTTTTTCTACTTCCCCGAAGCCTCCCTTTTCCTGTCGATACCTATAATTATGCGTGCCCGACCGAGTGTACGCGCATTCGCTCTGTGTGTAAATTTTTCAAATCTATGAGCCTTCGTGTACATGCGTTTAGGGCATTCGGGCGTATTCGCGGATACAGTATGCGTGAACGTTTACCCGAGTAACTCTCGTGTCAGAAATGAAGCTGCTCGCGTGTGCGACAGTGTATTTCAGTGCGCTCTGTATACGTAGGGAATAGGGATAGGTCGCGGTACTCGCGGTACGTGCGTGCACTCGGAGAGGACAGAGGACGCTTTGTTTCAAGAGTGCCTCGAGCACGTAATCACCGCTCGAGCTGGTTGCTCGTTCCCTCCTCACGGATCCCCTGGGCTCTAGCGTTCTACGTTCTTCGATTATACATATGTATCCCAAGCGAACTCGGTTTATACATGCGCGCTCTTTTTACACGCTCTTTTCGCTCGTTTCAATAATTCGAAAGAGGAGCCCGATCGATCGCGGTATACATTAGAATACAAGTGCATACGTATATATCTTGTATGAAGGTACCATCGAGCAACCCCTCATTATCAGAGCGGCTGCAAAAGTTCGTTTCGCGAATTGGAAATAAAAAAAAAAAAAAACAGAAATTATTCATTGGATCTCTACAGTTTATTTCATATTTAAGCCAATTTCGAACGATGAAATTGTAGATTATCAGATGTTGTAGCAGAAAATTATGCAATTTATGTAAATGATGACGATACGTAAAATTATATGTTAAAGAACTTTTTGTTTCTGGATTATAGCGAACGTAATACGAACAATTTGGCTATAGACTTTAATGGGATCGCAATCTTTATCTTACATACTTATTCCAGTAATTTCTGGATTGTGTGTATCGATCGTAGACGCAAATTATATTTCGTAGAAGATCGAGGAGTTAGACTCGGTGAAATGGTTACAAAGATTTTAATAAATATATATTTTTCACTTAGTTCTCAACGATGCATTTGTTAAATTTTTTTCTAAATTGTCAAAGCCCATCTCGAAATTAACCTCGATCGAATGGAATGCGAATTGTTTTTCTTTATTTCATGTGAAATTAAAAAATAAAGTTCTATTGATCTTTGATTGTTTTATGAGAGTCGATAAAAAAAAAACCAACTCGTTTCAGAGTGTTGACAAGCGACCTCTGTAACGCAGTTTCTTTGTGAATTCATTGCACGAAAACATATTCTAAATGCTTTGCACAAAGAGATTTATTATTTTGTTTTCGACGTTGGTATATTGAAACGCCTGTGTAATAAACGCAGTGAGAAATATGTTTCACGAGAACGGACGGACTCGAAGCGCAACGCGAGGAAACCTTGTATTTTTCCACTTGCCGAATCGTCAGAGCGTCTGAGCTCCGAGGTTGTTTCTACTAGATGAGTTTTCCTCTCGCTCGTTAGCTCTCTGTTATGGCGCCTGACGGAACGTTGGATCTTCGGATACGTTGTACCGTCAGGTTGACAATTGTTATTTGCAATATTGCGTGGCAGCGAGCGAGTCGACGATCATGAATAAATCAAGTTTGTGTCCGATAGTTGCATATAAACTTGCAAATTTCTCGTTGCACGAGATAGTCAAATGAACTTTTAGCTGATGGCTGGTACTAAGAATTTCGTTGAAACAATTACGCACCATTGTTTTACCATAAGAAATTGTTGTAGGCCTGGAAACTATCGGTCGACAACTATCTATCGTTAGTTCGTGTTACTATTGTTATATTTACATTAACATTTTTGTTTATCGCTTCAATTACTTTAACCACAAAAATTTGTTGCAGCAACAATGTTGATGGAAATATATATATAGTCGCATGGACCAACGATTAATAGTTGTCACTTAATTGTTGCCATGATTTCCATGGTTGTGTGGGTAATACTATGAAATTCCTTGTGCGTGCAGAATAATAATTGAATACAAACTGGAATGCAGAAGATATCAGCACCACTTTAATGAAGAACGATTCTTGTGGTAGGCTAGTGGGCGTGGCGTCCGTGTATTTGGGAGGGAAAAATAGTCGAATGGCCGGTTACAAACGTCTCTTTCTACTACGGTTTCGTGGTTGGGGCCCCAATGCCGGTCTGAATGGGGCCGAGCGTTCCAAAGCGACTCCGTCTACTGGCAGCTGAATGCCACGGTGAATTGTCGCAACTATCTATCTGTTTCTACTGACTGTTGCGCTCTCCGTCAACGTTGAATGGCCGAATTCTTCTAAGTTCTTTGTACGTCTAATACTACTCGTGGGTTGGCCGTGTCCTAGTTTTAAAAAATGGCTGAAACCTGGTGATTGTATCCACTAACGACGAGACTCCATTCGAATCATTGAATCTCAAATATTTTATGAATTCAATCGTAATTCTTCTGTATCTACTGATCATAATTTAAAAAAAAATTAATTGCCGTGCCATCTACGATAATTCACTATTAAAAAATAATAATTTGATCAATAACATTTTTATATAAATTTAATTGTTCACCTCGAATTATTTATTTTAATGAATTATTCGTTTCATGATTTATTATCGAAGGTTTTATCTAAGATAATTACTTGAAGATTTAATACTCAAATAATTATTCTAAATATTGCGATAACTTAAACGCAAATGAAAATAGCTTTTAAATAAATCACCGAGAGAATTGAAAATTTTCAACTGTCTCTACTCACTGACGATAAACAATGAAATTCATTTACAGAGAAAATTCAATTTCGCGTCTCGACAACTGTCGAACGAACAAAAAACAGTTCGTACATGGGACGCTACTTTTATTTTCGCATGTACTGACCAGCCCGAAATAACAGACCGGTGAAAGTATAAAGAAACAAATTGTGGGGTAACAATGTAGAGCCGCGTGAGCGGGATCCCAGCGAAATTTACTTCGGCACGCAACAGCGCGTCGCGATCATCGTCCGTGAAGCAGCCTGTATAATACGCGTCGGTGGCGTCGAGCCATTGAAACTCACCAAGCCAAGAGAGATGAAGCGAGACGGTGCCGGAAAGCGAACGCGAGGAAGAAAGACGGGCCAGTGGGTCGAATCGCACGAAAGCAGAGAGCAAAAGAGAGTGAGAGAGGCGCGGCCCGTATTTTCGGGTGACCATGGCCCTGCCCTCGCTCACCGTCCTGCTTCGTTCTCGTTTCTGGGCCACTCTGCCACTCGGTGCAACGCTGCACTCTCGACGGTGCACCAAACTCTCTCGCGCCGGCTATACGACCTCGTCGGTATGCCTGAAATATATTCGTGAGACTTAACGTTTATTCGTGGTAGTCAATGGCACCGCTCCGCACCCGGTACAATCGGCTCACAAAATTTTACTCGAGTAAACGATCGATATTATTACGAGTGGACGTTTCTTGAAAAACATTACAAATATATATCCCAAATATTTTTCTATAAATGTCACTGTAAGTAAAATTTAAAAAAGAAATAATGCTAAAATTAGCATTTTCGAAAGTCGAACAGAAAGCTGGGTATCCGAATTAAATGTCAATTTATCTCACTTGCGCTTGAAAAAAAAAAAAAAAAAAAAAACAATATTTATAAAACTCTGAGACATTTATCAATCAAAGGTGAATAACTAACTGATTCTACCATACATTGATTCAATTTTAGAGGAAATATCTTTTAATTCGTCTTATCCTAAGGCGAAACAATATATTTAACCCTTTGCACTCCAGCCTAGTAGGGCATAGAGGCTTTAATGTCGCAAATACGGCGACAACGGAGTGCAAAGGGTTAATAATAAAAATGAATAAACTCTTTTTCAAAAGATTTTAAGTGGAATTTAGTATTTTACGTGAAGGACTTGGCTACTCAATTCGGTAACTCAATGAATCTACAACGCATATAAAGATTTTTGTTGGAAGTACTATAAACGGTATCGGTAAATGGCTGGCAATAAGTTTATCACAACGAATTTGTCCACCACGAGCTTTTGTCCGCACGAGCTGCAATACCTACTGTACTTAATATTTGTATATAGATGTGTGTTAACGTGTGCGAGCCCGAGTCAATGGCTCACGAGCGGGTAGAGCAAAGCTGTTCGCCCATGTAGCCTAACCAGCGAATCGCACGTACCAAGCGCAGACCACGCTCAAGCTGCTCCGTTGCCGGTTTGCAGCGCTGTTGGGGCGAGGCGAGTGTGAGAGAGTGTGTGGAGGTTTCAACGAGCGGAGATCCCGTCGCGAGAGTGAGAGCGAGAAAGAACGAACGAACGAACGAACGAACGAACGAACGAACGAAAGAAGGAAATGGGTGTGGGGAGGGGGTCAGTAGAACCGACCGCTTTATATTCGGCACTGCACTCCGAGTTAACCTAGGTCAGTGTGCGGGAGTCGAGTGATCCAGCATACGACAAACAAAAAGAATCGAGAAGAATAAAAGAGTAAAAGAGGACAGTAGAAAAATAAATTTAAAAAACCGTATATATAGTTATGTACCAGTTATACCCATGAAACGGTGAGAGAAAGAGAAATAAAGAGAAGGGAAGAGAGAGAGAGAGAGAGAGAGAGAGAGAGAGAGAGAGAGAGAGAGAGAGAGAGAGAGAGAGAGAGAGAGAGAGAGAGAATCACACTGTTTTAATCCATTTAATATATTTATTACATTAAATAACGTAATTTAACGTCAATTGAAGACTGTAATTTAAATAATAACCGAGTTTCTACTTACTTAATCAATTTAATATGGTGAAATTTTTACAAACACGTTTTATGATGTCTTATGATGTAAAAGTACCTACGTGTTTTAAAGTATACCGCATGCCAGATACAGTTTTCGATATAATTATTTTTCCTTGAAGGATTATGTCTCGGCGTTGTGCGTGGGAGGTCTTCATTCCCGTATTATTATGAGCTGTACTAACACGAACTCGTACGTACAAACTACTTTCGTCACGCCAAAACGAAATCAGACAGAGCGTGGGTCAACTTACACCAAGAGTCTCGATATACGGAGTCCAGTATATATATCTACGTGGGTTCCGCTCAACTGCAATTTGAGACCCTACCTTCTTTCACTGGCGTTGGTAATTGTCTCCGCTGCCGAACTGTCGCTTCGAACTTGCCGGGCTTTCAATACATAACGTAGTCGTATACACATGCGCACATATACGTATAACACGCACCTGGATATTCCATGTTAATTTATCTATGTATATATGTATATATATATCTGTAACCAGTCTACGTTAATGGTAGCGTTGTGCTCGACGCGCACGTGTGTAAACCGTGTAAGCCACGTGTGGTACTCCCGGTAGTTACGTATACGTACGGGACACAAGGACGATGCCGTGAATATATGTGACATCGGACAACCAGATCTTTATCATTCACAGTTTTATCGTTTTTGTATCACAACGAATCTTCCCACTTGCCGAATTCTCGGTAGACTCCGTCAGTTACATTTTCATGTATAAGCTCTGCGAAATCGTTTTATTTGAGAATTCAAGGATGTTTGTATCTTCGAGGATATTTCTTTTCTTCTTTTCTTACGTGTCTCATGTACCATATACAATTGAATCTTTTGGGTATATCACCTTGGCGTTCGTGTATACCATAGTCGATTCGTAATATATTTATGCATTTCTCTCGGTTCTCGTGTGAAGCCGAGATCGCTCGACTACCAGACACGATAAACAATCTCGCGTTCATGCACTTGGCCGTAGACACTCTCTGCTTATACGTTTACATGCACGTATGTCGCATTTGAGACGAACGAAGGCCGACTCCGAAATTCGAACTTGAGCTCTCGGGTTACCGTGTCCTCGCTTTCCGGATAACACGTCTGGGTATGAAGAACGCAAAAATTGTTGCACTGAAAACCGGATATGAAATTATAGGGACATTTTTCACATATGTTTTCACACTGAGGATCATAAACGGAAACAAAATTATTTTATTTGGTGTCAATATTACGAAATCTTATAGAATTACAAGATAAACTGGAGAAATAAAAATTAATATTTTTTTATCATATTATTACAATGGTTGATATATTTCTTTGATTCAGGATTTACCAATTTAATAACTTTGAGAGGCTTGAAAAAAAAAATACGCAAATTGTTTTCGTTAAACTAGTGGCAAAATTTTAATGAATATAACAAAAACAATCGATGACGCTGAATATACGGTCGCTCTAATGGTTCGAAGTGCGCTAGTTTATTTTGCCGGAGTCTGGTGATCTCTCGTAAGAACACCCTCTGTCCTCGAGCGAAAGTTCAACATTAAGTCTGGTGCGAATGCATTAGCGGGAAGGATCGTAGAAAATTGTAATGTAAAAAAAAAATTGAAAAGGGCGCGTTTATAAGAAAAAACGCGAAATGTAATAAGCGACAAATAAAACAAACGGAATACAACAAATTACATTTTTTTTAAACGTATGCTGGAATAAAATAAATGGTTTGTTCTCATTGGATTGTAGAAAGTCTTTCGAAGGTAAAAGTAATTGTACAAAAAATGACGATCGTTGTTACGATGTAAATGGTGCTGGGGCAACGGATGCGCGTAATCTACCCGCAACCCCCCGAAGGGTTTAAAAAAAATGGTAGCGAGAGGCAAGCCCGAACAGGGAAGCACGTCTGACTATAGGGATTGGTATTTATTGGTATATGTTAAATTTGGGTTCGGTCTGGGCCTGCGTTGCCCAGCAACGTGGACTTTCGCCTGCAGTTAACCAGCAGTTTAAAACAGCTGCCAAATTTCCCTCTCGGTCGAGCGAGAGCGAGAGTGACCCATCGAAACCGAGTGTGTTACATATAGAACGAGTACATGTATACATCAGAGTCTGGTAGAGGGAAAGGGGAGTCACGACGCGACGTAGGGGTGACCAAGGGGAAGGGAGACTTCGATTCTCTCCGTCCACTCTGTACAGTGTACAGTACGGTGGACAAGCGGTTTCACTGGTTACTCGTTACTCGTACGACCCGCTGACGTACATACGTGCAATGCGTTTATATGCATCAATTTGAGAGGATGGGAAGAGATCCACGGACGAGCCAGTTTATTCAAGAATTCAAAAGTATTAAATGCAAGTACGATTGCATATTTTAATAACACGTTCAAGTTGATAAACTGTAATAGTATCGAGGAAATTATTCAAGTATCCAATGTATCGAATGAATTTTTCAGTATACAAGTGGATGCACGTTCGAAGTATGTAATTCGTATCATGATATCAACCGACACGAATCTAGACTTATGGTTCACTTATGGTTTATTCAACAGGACGCAGGAAGATTTGTCGTGAATTTATTGTAGAATTTCCACCCACCGAATCTACGCGTGTCGAGGAGAAGACTGCCTTTGTAGAATTATTTGTTTCAGAGTTTTAATGCTACACGTAGATACAATTGAATTTATGTTTGTGCAATATAACTAACACGCACAAGCGACACGTTTTTTTTTTTCATTCAACTGTCTAAAGGAGATTTAAGAATTATAACAAAAAAGAAGAGTATGTTAGAAGAACATAAAACGTACATGATACAAATTTGTAGAATAGTTTGTTCTTTAATTTTTAAGATATCGTAAGTTAAATAGAAATTTGGAAGCGCTTGAGCGGCGCAGTGTCTGTCACGTTTAACCTCTTTGCGCACCACTAATCGACGCATCAATCGCCGCTCCTTCGGTGCGGAAATGCTACTTTGATATATAAATTTAGCGATCATGGGTTAACATTCGAGTTGTATTTCCAAAATTTCTATCATATTAAAAATAATTATTTATAGTAATTATATATAAGCAGATTGGTCGTATTGCGTCTACAGAATTATGGAAGCAACTACCCCAAGAAGTGATTACATTGTTAAAAATAATATTAAAATTCACAAACCAGGTATATCAAATAAAAATTCATGTATATTCGTATTGAAAATTTAGTATAGAGCTTAGTACCTGTATATTGAAATTAATGTAGATAATACCGAAAATGAACAGACCCGTGTACTTAAATAATGTGCAAAGTACAAGACATAAACTAACTATGAAATTTAATTTACTGCATAACCATTCGACTTGATATTTAATTAATTTTTCGACAGTAATTTTTGACAGTGCTCATAGAATATATTTGCTACAATTATTTCTCTGTAGAAAAATACTGCGTTATTCTAGTACGGTGAAAAGTTACGAGTTTCTCGAGCTTCTTTCGAGCTATAGCGGAGGACCCACATTGAACCGGAAGCTCCGAACAGCCGTACTTTACCTACAGTGCACATCGTTACACATCAAAAGCAGAGAGGGATGACCAACGTTGTCCATTGTAATGGAATATACATTACATTGCAGAGTATATTCGCACCCGTGAAGCTCGAGAACTGCAAAGCATCGCGTACCGTGTCGTCAGGGAGGATCGAGCCTCATGTTCGTTGTTCCTTGCCACGTGCATGCATTTATAAATGTAGGGCATCGAGTTATTTGACTTTGACTATAGGTATACCGAGCATAATAAGACACGATTGGATTTTTTGATAATACGTTCGTTCGATACTTCGCTGTACAATTGCGTTACCACTTTTCTTACTGATTCCATATTGCGATAAACATCGGTAATTTATTTCTGCACACCTCTAATTTTCAAAGAGCTATACTCTCACCTCGATGTTTCCACAGAGTTCTACAGTCAAGTCCCAAAAACGAAGAGAACAAATCTTGCACAAGCCACCGAAATAGCGGAGTAGAGAAACAGAAAAGTTCAGTAGGTAGATAGGTAGGTAGGTACACACTAGAAACGATCCGTGAGATACGGGAGAGCGAGTGAAACGACACGATTGCAAAAGGTACGGTAACAAGTGAACTAAATAGTATGAGCGAGAGGGAGTGCAATGTACTAGGCAGTCGGGTTGCTCTAGCGAGCAACAAGTAGTAACGGCGATGGAAGAGCAGACACTCGCCGGGCAAAGCTCTCCGCGCTCTCTGCAAAAGGTAAAAGCGTGCCGAGTATCAGTAGTATACGAGTCTGCTACTACCGTATGTATACCGTGTACTCATGCACGCGCAAAACTTTACGGTGACACTATTGCATATACATATTTACTGTACACCGATGGTATATAGAAGTACAGGGTACAGCAAAATCAGTGATCGCAAATAAATATTAAACAGGGAATAAATGACTTGATACCATATTTTAAAAAAAAAACATATATTTCAATTAGTAGGATTAAAGGACCACGGTCGATGGCTCATCGCTCATAACAAACACGATCACGGACTCTGATAAACCCAAAATTATACACCGACACATCTAAAAAGTGTACTGATGATAAAATTTTTTGATTTTCCAAATTTCAAGAAATTTTTCTGCTCAACGAAATTCTTGAAGAAATTTTTAGACTTTTTATGTAAGAATTTGTGATTTCGAGCTCCGAAAGACATTGTATTCTGTACTTCCTGGCATACAATGAGACTGTTGGGGGTACGTGCTGTACGAAGTGCCAAAATATCGGTCGGGGTATCCTTTCTTTCTTTCCCTGATTGTCATTTATCGACTGCAAACTGAAAACATAGTGTGCACATAGAGCACGTATCGTCGGTAGCTATGTGTATTATCTATATACATATAACCTATTATATAGGTGTAGACATAATAGGTATATAGGTAAAAAAGAGGGCACGAAAAACGACCGGTGTGCCGCACAGCAGTTTTACCTCTGCAGCTGCTTCCGCGAGGATACATATACACTTCTCGATGTATAACACTCATACACGCTTCGTTGGTATTGGGATATACCTACTCATCTGAGCTCATTCGGATTCCCTAAATTTCCCGGGAGGCAACGAAGAGGCCCTTCCCAATCCTCTTCCGTTCTCGCCTCAACTGCGATCGAATTATTGCCAATGAATGGATTCATTGAATTACTTTCTTAAAATTCATTAATTATGCTATCCTTTCCGTACATTCGGAGATTATGTTTTAATCTATTGTCTATGTTGCATCGATAGCACATAACGTACATTCGTGCAGGAAGAATACGATATGATATAAATAATAAATAATTTTTTCTTTGATAAATATCAATTACAAACTGTGTTTAGATAATAATTTTAGATAGGAATTGTCTTTCGAGCAAACTCGCTATTTATTTACCTAATCTTTTTATTCACTTTGTTATCAGTGACAATAACGATCAAGTTTCACAGCAATTTGTTAATAACGCAGACGCCAGGAGATAAAATTGCAGAGATATGAATAGCGAGCAACAAGTTGTTTGACATCAACGAATTTATATATATATAGGAAATAGGAGAGAGAGGCTGATTCAACAAAGTGTGAAAACCATCGTTAAATATCCGAAATTTTCCGAACGAGAGACGAGCCGAGTGTGTTTTCGGAAGCTCTTTGATTCTTCCACTATTCACTACGTTGGTACCAAATTGCTCAAATTGCGCTCAAATAAAGAAAAAATCCTTCCCCTACTGCCGTACCAACAATCTCTAAAATCACGGACTTTTTATATCTGATTTTTCCGAGCCTGCTCCACATCAACCGATCATACACACTTTAGGTAAGTTCGGTAATAATTTTGTATTGTTCTTTAAAAATTATGAGGCCATGTCGACGTTTCTTCACTTTTTATGGTACGGAGATTACCTTTACGACTCAGTAACATGTATTCTGCTTCTTCTTGTTTCAATCTGGAATGTACAATAATTGCAAAACCATAGAATTCTAATTTTCATTAAGAGAGTCGGTCAGTCAAGCGGAAACTCCTTAACAGATTTCTAGACCTTCCTTAATAGATTTCTAGGTAAATTTGAAAAACAATATATACGAGGATTTAAAAAAACTTTGTAACAACAATTATTTTGCCATCAATGTGTTGAAATAATAATAATGATTTCAACATTTTTTTCTCGTTAATAAATTGCCTTTTACAGCGTTAAGCAAACCAAATAAATTTAAAGAGGACCGCGTCACGTTTATCCATTGTTTATCATTGTAAAAAGCCTATGAATGAACGCTGAAGAGTGTGCTAAATGTGCTCGAAATGCGGCAGGGTCGTTCACGAGGTAGTTTAGCTGCACCCTTCCAAACTTTTCCGAGCATAATATATAGGCGATGAACGTTAAAGCAACGGCACGGGCTGTTTGGTACGTACAGAGCGTAGCAAACGGTGCGAGAGAGCAGCCAAAATTTCGCAAATGGCCCGGAGCCAGGCTTGAGTTCTTGCACTATATCTATATTTATATATCTATATATCTATAGTATTAACAAGGAGATGCGTATATATGTAGCTACCAAGGGTTCACATACAACCCCTAACTGCAACCGCTCAATGCACTAGCTCGGTGCTTGGATATACATATTTATACATGAGTGAGGTTCAACGGGTGTACATGATCCGTGTACCTAGGCTATGTGACTATATGTACACAGATCTATGTGTCTACACTGTACATATGTGTACTACACGCTCACTCTGATCCGGTAGTTCCCTAGCGCAACAAGTGGGCTTTTCCAAAATATTTGTCCACCTCTCGATATGTTACGCTCAAGGTGGATTTAGGATTTGTTTTTATTGTAACTCACTTGCATATACCGTTCCACTTTTATTTGCGTAATTTTTGTTTTTCTCGTTAAAACGTATATTTGTCGAAAGTGTTTTGATGTCATGCTATTTTGATTTCGAGAAATTTAAAGACCTTTTGATAGAAATGAAATGAGAACACTCCCGGATGCGAGATATATGCGGGGCATTCGTATGATTTTTCAATAACTATATTAGATGTTCAATTAATTGAGTGCAGCAATTTTTTTTTTCGATCAAAATAATGGACGTTTGATAATAGAAAAAAATCATTTATAATTAATGCAACAGGGCAACGTCTATCTTGCTTTATCAGTCAGAAGCAGAGATGGATTATCCGAAGGTAAAATCACAGAAAATTATAATTCTGACGTAATAATACGGACAAATAATTATTTCAAATAGTTATGAATAATTTAGAATATCTATTGTTTTTTTTTTCGATCGTTATTATCTCTTTATAAAAACTAAAAGTCATTATTTTGTCTGATTAGTAATCCGAATTTAATTAGCACCAATCTCTATTGAGTAATAATGTTTTTAATTAAAATTATTAGTCTTAAAAACCACGAGCAATATACGTAGAATTAATCTCTGGCATTATTTCAACGCGACAAGTTGTTAGATTTAAATATTCTAGAACAAATTAGTTATTGACAGAGCGTTTTTACATTAAATTAGGATCAAAGACTCCAGCATATTTATATTAGCTCTGATATTAATTCCTCTACCGAAATACATCTCTCTAGCACGATTCGATTCCTGACAATGTCTCTGCCATATCACAACTCTACCAGAAGCGGAAAAATTAATATTTCTACCACGAAATATTTGCTATAATTCAAGCCTCACCATGAATATCTCTACGATAATTAAAACTTCCCGAATTACAAGTCTACCATTTTAAATCTCGACCACGTAACGACTCTTCGGCGTTCCAAGACTAATGGTAAGTACTCCCGGATAAAAGGTAGTGAACCACTGGATTATCCTCTCTCTCGGATGCGTATGTACGGATTATCCGATAGTTAAAGTTATGGGACAAACTGCCTGAGTCGCTGCAAATGCCAAAGAGATTCGAGCTATTGAAACTTTCGTTGGAGCGATAGAGAACAACAGCCTATTTTATCCGGGAACTCTTACCATCGATCTTGGAATGCCGAAGAGTTGTTATGGGATATACGGAGCAGAAGGCTTCGTTGTTTTCAACCAACTGCACAGTTAAATAAGCTCCAGATGATTGATTTGGTTGGCGACCAACTAATTTGTCGACGCATCGAATTAATTGGTTGGTAGCCAACTAATTCGTTGGCTAAAACATAATAATCGTCTGGAGTGCATTTAACCATGAAGTCAGTAAGCTACAATTATTTTTTTCCGTGTAGAGATGTGAACCGGTAAACATGTCATTCGGGGAGTGTTAATTATGTTAGATATGGTCCCGGGAAGACCTGAATTAAGTTACGAGTTACTTCGTGTGGAGATATTAATATTTTCCCTTCTGGAAGAGATGTAATATGATAAAATGATATTATCGTAGAAAAGTTTTCCGGAATTAAATCGTGGCAGTGCTTTATTTTGGTAGAAAAATTAATGGAAGGGTTATAAATGTGCTGAAATTTTGACAAGTGGTTATCCCGAAAAAAGATGTTTCGTCGGTATCTCTTTGAGTCTGTGAAGTCAAGTGCGATCGAAATGCTTACGAAAACATCTAAATTGAGTAAATTAATAATTTCACTGATTTCGTCGAGCTCGCAATTGTACTAAACTGTTTATTTTATGTCTAAATATAACTCAGGGGTCAACGTAACCCGAGTTGGAATTCTCGTCTATGTACGACCGCTGTTGACACATAGACCGACCGAGGTCTCTCACGCTGTTCACAATGTGGATAGTGTGTATACCTTTGTACATACATATAAAAAGAGACGGACAGAGTGTGTGGGAGAGAGAGAAAGAGAGAAGCAACTGATGTTACATTACTCGCATGCCGAGCATTGTATGCACGCGCTGCAGCACACTCCATGGTACATAGTATATAACCATTGCTCTCGGAGTCTGTGGTACATATTGTATATAGTGCACTATATAACAGAGAACTCTGCTATACCTGTCCTCTTTTGCGTGCAACAAGTAGGTATCGCCAAAATATGTCCGTAGAACGCATTCGAGCGTACAACCAACTAGACAAGATTTGAATTTATTGTAGACCGTCGAGATGTAGTCGAGTTTATTACACACGATCGAGTTATAAAAATATTGAGAATCACAGTAAAAATGATTTACGTACACTGACAAAAAAAAGATCATTGATTGAACAAAATTGAATCACGAGATGCGATAAAAATATCTTGTAACTTCGGGTCTACTTTTTATTCATACAATTCCATATGAGATTGAAACAATTATTTAATAATTTCCAATAGAATATTTTATTCTCTCTTCAAGTATATGTTAGAAGAAGAGAAGTTGAAGAATTGGAAGAAGAGTTAAAATTTCACGATATCTTTGAGGCATAATCTAATCGAAACAATGATTTTAACTTCCTCATAGAAGATTTTGTGTTTTTGCGAACATTTTTTTCGAGATTTTCATGTTAGGCGAGTCAAAATGATTTAAGACGTCGAGAAAATTTTGTTTAGAAAAAAAAACTGGCTAGATGTATGTAAAATATTTGTTGTTAATATCTCTGGTTATCGCATTTTTACAAATATCGAACTTAAATTTGATTCAAATTTAATTAAAACTTAAATGAATTGTTTAAAAAGAGATTGTAAATACATTTATTTAAATGACAAGTATTCTGTTTTTCCCGTGAGCAGTATTAACCAAAGAATAGTAAGTGAAGAGAACGAGCAGGATTTTGATGCTCTATATAATTTAATTTTTTTAACAGAGCAACGAATACGTTTAGTATATTATTGTTGAGTTTATCTGCGTCTGCAGGCAGGCACGTATAATATATTCCCATTATTATCCGAACCAGACAAGTAACAGTCAATTCGATGTCAATTTCCTTTCAAAAAAGTGTGCATCAGAAATATTTAGGTCACGAAATTGAGGGCGATACTGAATACGTAAATTCAACACGGATACATAATACTTAACCGGGTTTGCCACAGCTTCGCGTAATCGAAAAAAGTACGCCTGTTCGGATGTCAACGAGTGTCGAACTCGGAGCGTGTGATTGATATGTACGTGTAATAAATAATTGATCGTATTAATTTATTTCTCAGTTGCAATTTTGAGATTATTATTACAAATGTTTCTTTCTTGAATAATTAAACACAGTGTAGATCCACTGAATAGTACAATAGAAATTTTAACGAGCACAACTCGGTGCGCATATACCGCATAATGCAGAAAATTAAATGTCAAGGCATGCATTATATACGCGCAATGCACAGTGTCGCCTTCCAGTACTCGGTGGATACAGTATTTTACGTGCAACAAGTTGGTACACCCGAAATAACGTCGGATGTATACGAAGAGAGGGCAACTCGGATGCACACTGACGCTCGTCCTCGTCGGGAGTTGAGCAAGGACGCGGAGACTCCGAATATGCCCCAATCGTAAGCTCCCTCTCTGCACAGTTGCGAAGCGTATAGCGAGTCAGGCCATTAGGCGAACTGACGCCGGTTCTCGTGTGCATCATTTTGAATTTGAGGTCGGGTCACCGTGTTAATAATTGGACGAGGCCAAATGTGTGGTAGACGCTTCGAGGGAGAGTAAAAACAGTTGCGATGGAGGGACGGCATGAGATTAATTAAAGATAAAAGGGAGACGAGACTGAACGGCTAGCTGCTCGTCAAATAATTATTTTAATAATGTCCCTTTAGCCCTTTAGAGGGTAGACAAATATGGAAGCCAATGAAATGATCTAAATTTTATTTATTAATTACTGGGGTTGTCCACGTGATAATTCCACAAATTAAATTTGTGAAATCGAAGAAAAATATTTTTTTTCTGTTTAAATAAAAAAACATCAATTACAAGTCGGATAGTTGATTTTTCCCATTTTTTTTGCACATATTTCTTTTTCTATTTTTTCTTCGGCATTTTTCCAATTGCTTTCGTGGAGACAATAAATAAGATATCGAAATGAAGCAAACGGCATTCGCTAAACCTAGTCACAACGTCTTTCAACCACTATACACGGAGGACAATCGTGAATTGCAAGAACCGACTTTAGTGTCAGAAAATTGACAATGTTTGGGTGTGTTAGGCCGACCAACCTTTTTTAGTTTCCTGGCGGCCAGGTTGACCCTGGTAACTAGCTATTTTTCTCTGTATATAGAACCTCAATCGGTTGAGTCGAATTAAATTTATAGATACTTGGAACAAGAATAAATGTACATTTTTACACGAAGAGCAAAATGCGGAAATGCATACGTTCCGTCAGTCCGACGATTTTTCCCTTTCCGTATCTGTGTCGTTACTTTTCTTGATTAACAATCGCATATAACCACGAGGTATGAATATCGGAAAGTTGGTTAATGTAATAAAAAATGTACTTAACTAAGTAAAATGATAGATCGACTCAATGCCAGTTTTGACAACGCGTACCTCACATCGCTGAAAATAAATAAAATATAACTATCGAATTATTATTGCAATTTTCGTTAGATTACATTTTCAACTATGCGCTTTATCGCATACATTTAGGTACATTCTCCGGTCGTCGTTGTCAAGAGACTCAAAGTGTGGAGAGTCTCGAGACTCGCCGCGAGTGAGTCGCTAATTCGTCACCGAGACGCTTCGCGGTGTGTGACGCGCGGTGACGTTGGAAGTGCAGCCGCGGCTGATGCGATAAGCGGAGATACGGTCAAGGCCTCCTGAGCGAGCTCGCAGCCGGCGTCCGTTCCCTTTCCGACACGCTGCTGGATACCCGCAGAATGCCGGGGCCGTCGTATCCCTCCGCGCACCGCGCGCCCGCTCACACGCTGCACCGCGAATCGAGCAACGGCGTCGCGACGTCAGTGGCGTCGACTGGCTTCGTGCTCCGTGACTCGCCACACCGCTCCACAATCGACATAATCACTTATCAAACATTTCCCGTTGATGCGCGGTTCATGGTTGTTACCGAACTGATATAAAACACTTTTTTTTTCATATCAATACTTAACGTGAGTTTTAAACGCCTAACGACTTTTTAACGTCCAAGTTTAAGAGCTCGTGGCTCTCGAATGAAATTTCTTTATCATCGGTTTTATTAAAATTCGTGATAACAAATGGAATTGCGACTCGAAAGTTTTTTTCACAGCTGCAAAGACGTGCGCTTAATGCGAATTTACTAGCATCGAGGAACCTTAAAAGTAAAACGATGCATTCATAAATCAAAAAGAGCTTTCGTTATAACGAAGGATAAAGATATTTCAAATAAAAAATTGTATATCATTGTCACAATATTTTACACCATTCAACGAAGGCTCCCTAAGCTTCGGTATTTAAAAATATCCCAAGTAATACGACGCGTCGTTTTTTTTTTTTCTGAAATGCAATTTTCATGTCGAATGAAGTTCTGTGGCGCACGAAATTTTGGTTATAACGTTCACGACATACGTTTTTGTCACGCACGCATTTTCCTCATACATAAATGTTAATAATATTTCATGTTTATGATTCAAAGCTTACGCGATTCCCTTAAGAACTCTTTGGTATGAAAAAAAAGAGAGTCTCACAAAATCGACCAACTTTGACCTCGTTTCGCTGCGCCTCGAGACAATCGAAGCGTCACAGACTTCCCCCTTTTTTCCTCACTCACTTTCGCTCTCTTTCACGGTATTCCGCTGCACGAACTGCATAGCGTCCCTCGACCGTCGTACACTGCCGAATTCGCGTTGAACGAACCGACCGGACGAGGCAACTCGATCAGCGTGCAACAGACGCACGATCCAAGCGTGCACCAAACACGAATTTGTTGCGCCAGCGTTCTCAACGGCAACAGAGTGCGCCTGACCCAGTGGGCACGACCTTGGCTTCGTGTCTGAGATACCGAAGCGCGCACTGCACTTTGCAGGGTCAGCTGCTCTCTTGCACCACCGCAAATAACAAATTTCGTCAATTAACATAAATTTACACGACGAACTAATCGCGAATTCGCGTCAGTTGTTAAGATTACGCGATATTCTCATCACAATCATGAGCTATAATTTAATTTTCAACCTCTTCTTTATCCATAATCATACGCTTCATCTTGAATTTCAAGAAACATTCGTGTTTCGTCATCGTCGGTATAGTGAAAATAACGTAAATGCGTCTTCCATTGTTGTATTCTCAGGAATGGTTTACCCGAATAAATAATTCATAGTTCATTCTCTCTGTATCGAAGAATAATGTTTTACCAGAATCGCATCGAATCTCAAGCATGCTCGCTGTCACTCAGACTCACTCAGACACTCGGATAAATCGTTGGTAATTCTAGTAACAATCGGGTGTCAACTATTAATTGTTAATTCATGCGAATATATTTTTTTACAGTTGCAAAAAATATTTTTATAATTAAACGAATTAAAGGTAGATGTGGTATTTATTTTCATGATTTTAAATGATTAAATTTTACTCTCATACGTCCATCATACTTCATTACTCTCGGAAATCATCATAATAAAAACAGTCTTCCTCAAAGCATAAGATTAACTTCAGACTTCCGGACTCCTCGATATTAGCGGGAGTACGTTTAAATCAGAGAGGAAATGGGGTTGAACGGAAATATCCGTCTAAGTCATCGGTTAAAATCCCGTGAATTATAATCGTAAAGGAGCTTAATGGAAACTAGCGCAAGCGCCGATAAAGAGAAAGAGGAGTGAGAAAACTGTCTAAAAAATGATAGATGGAGGAAGATAGAGAGTAGTGTCAAATGGCGACGGGGGGGGGGGGGGGGGGGCAAGTTATATTGCGTTTCGGTTGCAAATCTAAAGCGTCCGGGGAAGATTTTGTGAGCTCGCCCGTGCTCCGGAGGCTCCGCCTCCTACTCCTATCCCCACGGAGCCATTCTAAACAAATGAATCATGCTCCAAAATGGCCGACTGAATTTAGACGTCACGTGGCATCGACGCACGCACTCTCTCTCGCTCTCTCTACTTATCGCTCTGTCCTCGTCGCTTCCACGCGCTTGTACAGCGGAGCTCTCTCTCTTTCTCTCTCTCACCCGCACGCGAGGAGCAATCGAATACGTACGGTTACACCGGGGCCCGCTGCACGAACGCTCATGCTCTTTCTCACACACACAGATACGCACACATGAAAATCCACGGCCATCGTCACAGAGACCTTTCCGCGTATGCTATTCGGATGAATGCCGCGCGTTAATGTGTATATCGTATACCGGTTTCATATCATACTCATGTGAGCGAATACTTGCTGTAATAATGGTTAGTTAAGTGGCACAGTGATTGGCTATTTTAGGTTATTCATGACGCATCATAGTAACAATTGCAATTTTTATTTTGGTATATTACTTACGGTGTCTGAATTCTCTGTGCATACGCTCTCCATGAGCCCACGCTCTCATTCGTTTATTATTGCAAGTATGAATTTATATCGTTCAAACCGTAATCGCTGCATCAGGATTCACTGGACACCGGCAATCACTGATTTTTTAAAACTTGACTATCATCGGAGACGAGACTCGAGCGTTCCGTATCTTTTTGGTACTTCGGGACGACTCGAGAATTCAAAGCACACAAATTGCACATCGAAAATCTGCTGCATCGGTTTTACCAATAGTCAATCAAAGAACGAATAAAACGACTCAAGATTTCAATATAATCGATTCACCGATTAAAAAAAAATATATATTTAATATTTAATGTTCAAGTCGTTTAAAAGTTGGGAATCTACTGTTAAAAACGTAAAATTGAATAATGTTTCAAGAGTTATCAAATATTTTAACGATCTGTTAGCAGCACATCACGATATGACTTTTAAATCGTTAAAAACCAGACAATCGTCATCGAATTTTACTCTACTCTTACTTTTAAAATACTTTCTATTATTATTTATTGTTCATAATATCCTCGCTAACTTTTCGTACTCCTTAAGCAATGACAGAGGATTATGGTAAACCTGTGCATCACGGTCTCAACCTTGTCTCCGTAGACATCGATTGACTGCGCGTTATGGAAATACCGCAGCAGTGTTTACCAGCTTCACCGAAGTTACCGTCGCCGCGACAACGTATCCCCTGAATTATTAGCCTCGTTGTCCACGAAGTAACTCATCGAATAAAATGTAAATTTAAAAAATATATGTCCATTTTATCTCTTTTTCGTTCCATTCGATCTAACGAGATTTCATATCCCTTTTTGTTATGAGATATCAACTGCATTTGAACGCGTAACTGTGTTATACATAATATAACCATAATAATATCTCATTCTGCAGCGATTAGCAAACTGCACTGTACGATCAAGGTTGAAAGGATAGAGTACGCGTACAACGTTCTATATTCGCTGAATACCACTATCTTATCAGCGTTATTGGATGCACATTGCTGTCAAAGAGACAATGTGCAATTGTTAGATCACAGCTACGAAATATGCAAAGAAAAATTTTCTTCTTATAGACTCAATGAAATATTTTTATTGAATATACAAGAAAATATTGTTAATTGGCTGATTTGTAATACACGACGTGATAATCAGTGTATTAATATCAACGGCGCTATCACAAAACAATTTTATCCATTGGATTGGCAATTATCATAAGAACGAGCGCTGTCGCTAGATCATAAAATCGATATTATTATATTGTACTACGATTTTCTAAGCGCCTTATAGTTCACTACCACGTTCGGTGTTGTATTTATGCCGATGTTACTGCTGCTGAGAGAACGGGTGACTAGAAGAAAATAGAGAGAGAGAGAGAGAGAGAGAGAGAGAGAGAGAGAGAGAGAGAGAGAGAGAGAGAGAGAGAGAGAGAGAAAGAGAGAGAGAGACCTCGAAAACCACCTCCGTGGTCTCCGTGGGCGGACATTTTTCGGGATGTGGCTTAGGCATTGGCTCACGCTCGGATCTCAGGAGCGAGAAGAGAAAGGTTCGTATAAGCGCGCGCCCGAGCTCTCATGTTGTGTGTCGTGTGTTGCGCTGCTGCATTTGACGTTGCAGCGGAGCGCAGTGAATCCGGTGCGCTCGCGGGCAGCAAGCCGGCCCGCCGGACGACGTGATCGAGCACTTGATCACGCGGGGGCGAGGTGCGGCGCACGCTGTACAGACTCGACGAGAGCTTAGAAGGCCGCCAAGGAATTTAATGTCAAGTATAGGGAATCGGTTTGGCGCGCGCGCGCACTTATGCCAATGGCGCAAACCCCGCGCTCGTACATATTTATATATCTATACTGTCCGTATACCGAAGAGTTATGTTATACGATACTCCAACTATGCCTAACACACACAGCATCTGAAAAAGACATTAATTTATTGACTTCTTGTTCTCTCTCTCTCTCTCTCTCTCTCTCTCTCTCTCTCTCTCTCTCTGGTCTGTATACCAAAGCATTGCGCAATAATAATCGACGATACAACTATAGAGAAGATTCGAATTCCTCGAATGCAATCTAAATAACTAATTAATGTATAAAAATTGATGTTGATTATTAAGAAATAATAATTAGAATGAGTAAAAAGTAAAATTACAACATCTTTCTCATCGCATTTCGCTCTTGTATTTATTTGCACACGTTAAACGAATATATTTACCATAAAATAAAAAATTGTCTTCAATTTTGTTACTTTTGTCATGCACTAGAGATTTTTTTAAAAGTATTTTTACATTTTCTGTACTGAAGAATGACCGACATAGCGCTGTATATTGCAGAAATAATTCATATATTTCTGCAATAATAATTTTAATGTTAGGTATGAATGATTCTTGCTTAATATTTCTAATCGATTTTCACGACATACGAAATTACATTTCAAAGATTACTTTGAAAGGAAATGGCATTTTAGTGGATTAACATGAACAGAAATATAATCCTGTGAAATCATCGAGTGGGAGAAGCCAGAATTTCTCTTACATAAGATCCCTTAGAAGTTCCCTTGGAAGTTTATATTGAAAAAATGTAAATAAACCTAAAGCCTTAGCCTAATCAGTTTTACTGCAAGAAAAAAGTAGGACTCTGAATAGTTTTCACAATCGAACGCGTATAGATTATAGAAACGCAACTAAATTATCTCATTATCATTTAAAAGCTAAGTAGCCAGTTGATAAAATGAGAACTTTGTTTGTAATTTTAAAAGAATACAGTTTTTAGTGATGTCATATAGGGCGAATAGACAGAGTTCAGTGTTGGATGGGCTTACGAGGAGGAGAGGAGAGTATGAGAATCCGGCTTGTGATCTGCTTATGAGCTTATGAGGAGAGGAGGAATATGTATGAGAATCCTGTGTACACCCGTTGAGACTCTATGATTTTCACGACTTACAACTGAGACTGCACTGTTTGTTAAAATGGTGCAAAAACTTGGTGCAGTGCATATAGATTAGACGTGTACAGAGATTCGTACGTCTCTGTAAAAGACATTAATTTCGCGCGCGTTGGGCGGATGAGCAAGATACGCGCCAGGATGGAGGCGTCGGGAGGCGCCGCTCGGCCGTGCCGTATCTAATCTCACGCCCGTTCTCTTCGTCTCTCTCTCTAACTTTTTCTCCCCTCTCCGCTTGATTTCTATCCTCTTACCCCGTTGGCCTTTACTCTCGGTCGAGCGTTTGGCTGCGGCCATCTTGAAATCCGAGTGGTCCCCACGACAACGAGGCCCCTTGGCTCATAATCTTCCAACTAATTTCCAGAATTCACGATATTATTTTTACGGCATAGTTATCGTTAAACTATTTTACTCAAACAGTTTTACTATTCGAATAACTGAATTTGAAAATTATCATTTTTCAGTATGATAGCATTTTTTTAATTCCACCAGTGAACATTTTTATGAACATAATAGCAAAACCACGTAATTCGACGGAGATTTTTAAATATTAAAAATACGGCATACATTTTTCGATATAAATATAATTAACTAAAAAAGAAAATACATTTATTTCCATTGGAATAATTTAATTTGGTGAAAAACATTTATTTATTTATGATAGTAGACAAATTTCACTTTAGTGGACAAACTAACATCCTTGAAGAACACTTTATTCGTGTATTCTCAAAAAATGATTAAGCGATATAACGAATACTGAACATGATTTAGAATTCAATGATTTCTAATCCCTTCAGTCACAATTCTATTTCTTAGAGACCTGGTGAATGTTTTATATCGCAACTAATTCCGTATGCACATTTCAGTGTAATAAATTAATTTACAAAACTAAAATGAATTCAATTTCATCGGATTGTTCCTACAGCGAATGTTCTGCCCATCGTGTATCTGAATAAAAAAAGAGTGACGAAACAACGCAAGTACCCGCTATTATAAAGGAGCGCAAACTTCGGGAAACCCCCAATCACGAAATGTAAATATGTATGAATCAATGATTAATCAGTGCTCTTTGTCTCGCAAAATTGCAACCTGATACACACGTGCACGTGTACTCATGTATACGCACAATTACATACATGGAGGACGTAGCTGCTCGTCCTCTTTCTACTTCTCCCCGCTTTCTCTCTTCTTTGCTCTCCCTAGCACCGGTGCGTCTACCAAAAAGCGCTCATGATGACGGTCGATGACTAAGAGCTCGGAAATGTTTGTCTCTTGTCCGTCCCCTTGGCTTGTCTCGCTTACTCTGCGGTCTCCCTCTGTCTAGCCCACTCTCCCCCAGGCCTCGCTCTTTGTCTTTATCATCGTGCAACCCCTCTTCAGTCTCTTCTCTTCTTCCCTGTATCCCTCTGGTGATATCTCCAACAACCCGAACTACCAAATGACTCGAGTCTCTTCATTTTTCGTGGATATTACTCATCGCATCATTCAAAAAATATTGGCAACAAATTTCTTATTCTAGATTTTTAAGAAGATCGAGAAAGACGAGTGAGCACTTGTTTCGGTAAATTGAAAAAAGGTTTAGTGGACGAATTATCCGATTTTGCAATAAAACTCATTGTAATAAACTTGTCAACTAATTGAAACCTTAACTACACAAGCAATATTCGGACTTTTATGGCATAAGACCGTAGTTTTCGTAGTCATCTTCCATTCCGTAATTTTCATCATTTTCATAGGATTGACATTAACGGTAAATTATTTTTTATTTTGTATTTACCGGCAAATTTTCAGTATTAAAATAAATAATAAATCAAGTTGCTATATAATGAATAATAAAAAAAGGTTTATCGACTTACACCACTACGTCGTACTCTAAATTTGAATTAAGTACTAAAAACTTGTCATCGGTTCGCTTCCTAAGCTGATGAATCTATGCAATTTAACGAGTCGCTTTGCGAAAAGAAAAGAAGGATCCGCATGTATTGAGATGAATTAGCAGAGCGATATGTATACCGAAAGAAACGGGTAGAGCTTGTCGATTAGCGTTAAAAGATCTAATCGTAGAGCTGGTAAGTCTGATGCATCGAATTGTCGTTCATTAAGTGTCATGGCCACGGAGGACTGTGTGACCCGGAGAGGGATAGGGGTGGTGGGGTACGTCGAACAATCGAGTGTACAAAGAAATGATTGACTGGAAAGATAGATAAAGCAGGAGAATACCCGAGAATAGGAGAAAATCGACGCATGCGTCCGGGCTACACGCTCTCATCGTGCTATCCCAGTAGCCACCGCGCGTCATTAGGCGCGAATCTACGAAAATAGACAAACAAAGCACAAAAGCAGTGCAAGGCGGGAAGGGCATTTAAAATGCTTTACTCTTTCTTCTTATTTGTTATTAAAATTGTAAAACATATCAGGAGTACAAATTGAAAATGCGGGATTTTTTTCTATTTTTGAACGTTTATTCTGAAAAAATGGTAACAAATGAATTATTCAAAGTATTGTCCATCGCTAGCCACAACTTTTTCCCATCTTTCTGGCAATTTACGGATACCGTCGCGAAAAAATTCGGCCGGCTTGGCTGCTATCCAGTCATCGACCCATTTTTGGGCTTCTTCGTAAGAATGGAAGCGCTGGTCAGCTAGGCCATGTGTCATCGATCGGAAAAGGTGGTAATCGGAAGGAGCAATATCTGGGCTATACGGCGGGTGGGGTAAGACTTCCCATTTCAGCGTTTGTAGGTATGTTTTGACCGGCGCTGCAACATGTGGCCGAGCGTTGTCATGTTGCAAAATTACTTTGTCGTGTCTTTGCTCGTATTGTGGCCGTTTTTCTTTGAGTGCGCGGCTCAAACGCATCAATTGAGTTCGGTATAGTGCTCCTGTGATGGTTTCGTTCGATTTCAATAGCTCATAATACACCACACCCAGCTGGTCCCACCAAATACAGAGCATGAGCTTGGCGCCGTGAATATTTGGTTTGGCCGTCGATGATGATGCATGGCCGGGGTAACCATATGATTTTTTGCGCTTCGGGTTATCGTAATGGATCCACTTTTCATCACCAGTGACAATGCGATGCAAAAAACCCTTCCGTTTTTGCCGTTCGAGCAGCAGTTCGCATGCAAAAAAACGGCGCTCGACGTCTCTCGGCTTCAGCTCATACGGCACCCAATGTCCTTGCTTTTGGATCATTCCGAGGGCTTTTATACGATGGGAAATGGCTTGTTGTGTCACTCCCAATGAATCTGCGAGCTCTTGTTGAGTTTGACACGAGTCTTCATTGAGTATTGCCTCCAATTCAGCATTCTCAAACTTTTTCACTTGGCCCGGCCGCTCTTTGTCCTCAACGTCAAAATCACCACTTCTAAACCGCACAAACCATCTCTCGCACGTTGAAACCGATGGAACATGACTCGGATAAGCCTCGGAGACCAATCGATGTGCTTCAGCAGCACTTTTCTTCAAATTAAAGAAGTAAATTAAAACTTCCCGCAAATGCTGTTTTGTTGGCACGAAACTCGACATATTGAGAGCTCAAAAAAACTATGAATTTGACACTGCGACAAATTGACACATACTGAAAATTAAAGCTATAAGACGTAGCTTTGACATGAACATAGTCACAGTACTGCCTGATGCGTATAGCGTTAGTAACGCCATCTGTTATCAAACCCGCATTTTCAATTTGTACCCCTGATAGAATCACCCTTTACTAATCAAGAGAAATCGACTTCGTTTTTACTTATGGCCGTATTTATAACCGTTATTTGCGACTTAAGATGTCGGTAATAATGAAACCTTTACAGAAATCTCTTGAGGTGCCCTTAACCACTATCGTAATCCACAGCCAAGTGTGGTTTGAAATACCATTCGGTACTCGCAAGATAGCAAAATGTTAGCCAATTATCAGTTTAGAAGGGAATCTTATATAGTAACTCGCAAGGGCGCTCATATTTTAAGCTATATTGATTAAAAAAGCGTCAGAGGTTATATTCGACATGTATGTATTGTTATCATAACGACAAAAATGTAAGTTTGTTCGTTGCTAGCATACGTCAGTTGACGGTACTCAAATGGCTAAAACCACACTCGAGTCAGGAAAAATTGAGGGTGAGATAAAGACGTATATGCACGATTATTTGGTTATTACTTGTGCGAGCAACACACGAGTCTGTATACACCTACGAATGTAGAAACGACTTGGACTCGGTACAGGGCGGATGAGTACAGCACCAGTCGCGCTGCTTCGAAGCGACGGCGACGACAGCGACGATTCCTTCTCGTATATACACTTGGTACACTGTGCCGTATGCTTCGTGGCTCAACGGAAATCCCGGAGCCATTCACCGTGCCAAGGACCCTTGGATCAAAGGCTCCCTTCGTGCCGCCAGCCAGCAGCAAACAGCAGCATTATAGCGACATAACGCGTATTACTGCGCCATCTCTTATATCTATATTCTACATACGCAGGATATTCGCACTTTCGCACGACAGTATGTGTTCGCGCCAATTGCAATTGCACTTTACGAAGCGATCGAGCGAAAAGAAAAGATAAAGATTGAATAATAAAAACTCTACAAAATAGTTCAATGGTCGACGTAGTACATAACGCATATGCATTGTTGTGTACAAGCATAATTCAAATATATTTAAAACAGTTTTGAAGTCTACTTGCTATCAAGTGAAACTGAAAGTCTATAAATTTACAAGATAAGTTTACAGCGTAATAAAAAAAAATATATTTTACCAAGCGTGCTGATATGGATAACGAAAGAGTGGAGCAAACATTTCGTATTACAGTTATTTTTCGTTGTCTTCTTTTCTTCTTTATCCAGCGTCACAGTTTGCGTTCGTGTTGCCAAACTTGAACGTCGTTGGCATGCGATGTTTCTACATCACCCTTCGCACTCTCTCTCTCTCTCTCTCTCGTAATCTCGCATTCCCCCACTCGTATTCATCCACTGATACTCAAAAGTGGAACGATAATCTTGGACGAAGAAGCTTCAGGAACTTAACGACCAACGTGCATTATATTCTTCAATTTTGCTAACACAACCGACATTGCGATTGAGTCAGTGTGTCACGGTGTAACTCACACTGCGACAAAACTCGAAGATATCCTCTTTGCTTGCGTTGCATTATTATAATACACATAATGTCGTGGAAGCAAAATCTGAGACTTGCAAAGAAGTAGGTCAATAATCTTGAGGAATTTACAATGAAAGGTTCTCTGATGTTACCGAGAAAGTAGCTCGACTTTTAAATTATCTTAAAACAGAATGAATAATTATAATATTTTGATAAATAAATTATTTACATCTGTTGTACATACAAGAAAATACTCAGACCCGATTCTCACACTCGGAAAAGAGATTCGTTGGTTCAACTAAACCCGTCGGGCACGGTCTGTCAAATATATGTTTAATTAGATCAACCAAGGTTTTTTGTTTCTTCAACATTCATTCAGTTTATCCGACCGACACATGTTTGAGGTGATAAAAAATGTTGATGCTTTGACTAAAAATCCATTTTACAGCATGTATTCGCCGGATTTTTTTGAGCCAACCAATATTTTTTTCTGAATGTACAGTGCCTACTCTAACCTCTAAATATTTATCTAACTATGACTCAAGTAGTTACGATACGTGGCCATGCGCGCAAATATTATTTTCACAAGTCAAAATAATTCAACATCATCAGTCTATTATCGTTTCTTGTATAAAAAAAGAACAATAGTTTTTTAAAATTATCCTTTCGTCCATAATAACTCGCATCTAGAACCAAAATTATTAAATCGTTAACCATGATCTTCCTGAAATCCGTTGTTCGTAAATTTTCTCATATATCCTCGTATCGCAATTTCCCTATCGTCTTCTTCGGTGTCTTTTACAACAGCAACATATATATAAGCTGTGCCGGCGTGTCGAGCGTCTTACCGGCTGCCGGCTGTCGGCTCCCGTGGCAGAGTTCGTGGCAGAGTTGGCGGCAGAGAAAAGGACAGGGATGTGTGCGAAATGCATAACAGTGTGTTTCATCGTCCTCCGACATGGTAGTGGTCGTCGACGACGACAAGAGTTTTGCCGGTGGTGGTGGTGGTGGTGGTGATGGTGGTGGTAGTAGCGGTGGTGGTCGTGGTGGTGGTTGCTGTGACGGCGTCGACCGGCGGATGGTGGTGGTAGAAGAGTGAGAAGGAGAGAACGAAAAGCTCGATGGTGGGGATTCGGTGGTGCTTGGATGGCGGCGCTCCTAGCGCGCAAGCCGTGCTGACGGACGCGGATGCAGTTACGGGAGCGCAGCGCGACCCAACGCAACTCGCAAAACGCATATCCCAGCCGGAGCAGCAGCCGTGAGAGAGGCCCTGGGTGCTGCTCTCTCTTCCGTTACCCGCCGCCACCGCCGCCACCGCCGTCGTCGCCGCGCCGCGTTCGTACAGCTCGCGAAGACCACGCGCGCAGGGGAGGCTTCGACGACATTAATAAACGGAGGGAAAGAGATAGACTGAGATCGCGCGCGAAAGAGAAAGAAAGAGAGAGAGAGCGTGGGAGGGGGAGGTTATGGACGTAAAGGATACGTATATAAAATCGAAGGGTTAAAAAAAATTGCAAAGGGGTGGTGGGGACTAAAAGAGAGAAAGAGGAAGAATACGAAGAATCGAAGTGACAAACGAGTGCCGGCGCCGTGAGGGTGTCGACATTTTTAAGAAGACGAAGAAATAGTATACCAATTAAACGAAATATAGAAAAGAAAATTATTAAAGATAAGTGACGAAGAAGAAGAAGATAAACTAAATAACGCACGGATAATAATAGTAATAATATTTTATTGTGGTCAAAGGAAACGAATAAAAGACGATTTTTTCAAGTACTCAGAGAAAATTTCGGACACGTGAATCAGTGCGAGTGGTCGAATTAAATTGTGTTCAATTGAAAAAATGAAGAAACGGTGAAGCAAATTCAACGGATATTATAGTGAAAATTTATTTATAAAAAAACGTACCTCATTCCGTTTTTTTCTTCTTGAAAGTAAAGCAGCGGAAGTTGTCGATGTTTTTCGCTTTGAAACGAACATGTTTTTGGTGATTCTCGTGGCGTTCAAATAGCTTTTCAAACTTTCTTTACCGTCTCGATCTCACCCGGTGCGCGCGAGTGTGCTTCCTCGTGAATCGCGCTTGTTGCTTATCCTCGTGCTCGACCATCTCACGAGTTTTACGTATTTACGTCGATTCAAACATTATTTTACGCTCGTAATTGTCTCCCGAAACTTCAAGTTTTTTAAGTAGCTGCGCGCTTTTTTTTGTTTTATTTGTTCGTCTACCTCGATCCTCTCGCGTTGTTACACTCGACTTTGTCCACAAGACCCTCGGTACGATATCTCTCGTGTCCCAACTGGCCACAAGATACTGGAACGAGGTCATTCGACCTCGAGTTCGACAGCAGCGCAGCGTGTTTGGGGCCCTTCAGCGTACGCCGGTGGAGCGAACAACGCGCGCCCTTCGCTCTTACCGCGAATCTCCTGTCCGACGGTCAAGTTTAAACTGTGAGCTACAAGACGCAACAGTCCAACAGGCAAAGAGTAAAAGCAGTAACGAAAAAAGAAACAAAAAAATATATTAATTCACAAAAAAATGCCTGCCTTTCGTGTTGAAAAAAAAATGAAAAACTTGGATGAAACTATTTAGCGGAAGATCGAAAAAGAAAACTAAATCTGTGCCGACTCGTACGTGAAAAAAAAAAACGTGTTTGATCGACAAAAAAGTTTAAAAGAAACTTCAAAATCGATGGACGAGAACACGAAACGCGTGTTATCCATATCGAGAGTTTGTCAAGACGGACGAGATGTGCGGTTTGGCTGTTCGATAAAGAAGATTATGGAGCGATAAGCGAAGAGAAGAAAGAATCTAGGGAAAAACAAAATTTGTGAGCTAGGAGATACATCATCGAGCGACGGGTCGCGTGTTGTTATTGTTGTTATTATTATTATTATTATTATTATTAATTTTTTATTCCCCAAGTTCCGCAGAGCGGACAATATTGTTTTACGCTAAAGTGAAACAGCGACGAAGACAAAGTTGTTTGAGTTCAAGTTTCGTTCAGTGATTTGTTGTGTTCATCAAGACCACGTGTGCTACGCGTCGCAGTACGAGAGCTTCGTGTTGACCGACGAAAAATATTTTTATCGGAATGTTTTATTTTATATCGAATATTATTTGATATTTCGTTGTCTCAACGAGAGATGAAGAAAGGTACGTTCGGGGTTGAGAAAAAACTGCCAAAATTTGCGGAAGATACGAGGAGAAAAGTGGTGAAAGCTTGGCGACAGGTTCGCGCGATCCTCTGAAGAACGAGGAGCAGTGGCCCCGAGCGCACACAGAAACAAGAAGAAAACACGACCGAGTTAACCTCGACACGGAAGGAAGAGGATATCGTACCAGCGGTGGGGGAGGTGGAGGTGGAGCAACCAAGACAACGACGATTTCCTCCTCGCCTCCTTGCCGACACGCTCACGCTACGAACTTGTGAGTAATAGCCTCGTTCCTCTGTACAGTCGTCTAATAACCTTGCTGTAAAATAACTAAAATATCTTGGACGAATCAATCGCTCTGTTGCTAGAAAACATGGTTATGAAAATGATTCAAATGTTGATTTGTAAAAAATAAATCTTCTCGTCTTAATTATCGCTGGAATGTCAAATAAAACTTTCGAGCCCGTAAAAAGATTAATTTGGACTTGGTTGTGACTCGGAATGAAACAAGTAACTCGGTTGTTCATTCACTGATGCAGTAAACAAATTTTGTTGATAAAATCGTACGAGTGAAGTTGTGTTATTCGTTAATAACTATTAAGTTTCACTTACTCGAGACGATAGGGTAAAGGAATTAGTAAAATCATGTAATTACACTTTGACGATGTAAATTTTCTAGCAAACTTCCTTAATCTTGTGCATAAAATATAGAAATACAAATGTTCCAAAACGTATATTTAAAAAATTGAACTATAGTGCGTATCCTCTTGCGTTTATTGTATTTACGAGAAAAATAATGAAGTGCGGTACATTCAACTATTAATCAATCGCGCACGATAAGAGCTGGGAGTCAGTAGTGGAAAAAAAAAGTTTTGAAAATCCTGTTGCAACCGAGAGCATAGGCGGAGAAAAAAGGGAGTAAAGAGCCCTTGATGCTAGAGAGAAATGTATAGACGAGAGGAAGTGGCGAAGTGGGCTAATTAATTTTCTTTCTCGCCTGCTTAGTGCAACTTCGCTAAAACGTGAGTCAGCAAGTAGTCAGACTACACGTTCGTTGGCTCGTTGAGTGACACTGGATTGTAAATCGTTTACGTTTACTAATTCATTCTAACGAATGCGACTCTGAGATAACTCTTTTTTTTTTAATTTACCTGTAATCATCGCGTTAATTTAATAATTGCCTTTGCGAATGTCAGCTTAATTACGATTAGGATTTGAACCGTAGTCAAAATAAAACTGTCGGTAACCGTGGGTAAATCGAAAGGGCAAGAGTAATGTAAAATTTGCAGTTCTCTATTTGCAGTTTAATTTCTATTCGAGAGCACGTACGAGGGGCCTCCACAATATAGAAGTGAGAGTCCGAGTGACGTTGATTATCACGACGATTAACTGTGTGACTGGTAAATTACTTCATAGTCGTTCGTATCTATTCCACGTTTTACGCGAGCACGTTGCGCGTAACCATCGTAGTTAACATTTTTAACAGAGCAGTTGTTGGTTTTAATAATAATTCAATGTATTCGAGAATAAAATTAGCGTTTACCAAAGATTTATTGTTAGCAATACGTCTTGACTCAATATTTTTTCGATCGACGTTAAATTCGTTATCGTTAACTATAAAAACATTTTCTTTAAATGTTATTTATCAAAGACGAGACATCTTTTTATTGAATCTCTAATTTTCGTTAATAAACGCATGATACCAGTCACTCAAATATTTTTTTTAATCGAACCACAAACTTTTTTTTCCTCCACCGTCGATTTATTCCCAAGGGGGGACTCGGTGCATGCATGTGTTGCGTCCCTCGCTCGAAATAATGCCGAAATACCGAAAAAAGTGCGCGAGAGAGGTAGAATGACAGAGACAAAGAGATGGAAGAGAGAGAGAGAGAGAGAGAGAGAAAAAGCCAAGTAAAAATATAGTGGGACACGGGTAGTTGGACGAATCGATTCGAGTGAGTGCAGTCCGTGGAGCGGCGTGCAACAGCAGCAGCAACAGCAGCAGAAGCAGCAGCAGCAGCTACCCCGTCGCGCAGTGTGTATGCGCTTGCTAGCTTCTTTGTGCCCTCTTCTCGTCGTCCCTTTCTACTCGCGGCGGTAGCGGCAACGGGAGCGCGCGCGGCAACGGGTACACGTTTCTCGCTCGCTTTGTCTCTCGACGCTGGAGCGCCGTCGTTCATTCGGACCGGTCGGGCCAATCGACCACGAGATTTTTTCCCTTTTGTGCTTCGCTCCACCGTGCGCTTCTGTCTCTCGATCTCACTCTACGTAATACACGTAATGTTCGTACAAGGTACATAGAGTACCTACTACGGTACTATACATATTCACTCGGTACGAAGTACAGCGCGACTAAAGATTCGTTTCGCCGGCTGCTGTGCATAGAACGAACTCTACGCTGTAGCGTGCTCCTCGCTTGCACATTGCAGGCGGCTGCATGTGCAACCCGGCACGCCGACGCTACGACGGGGCTGCTCTCCTAGGCACTGCCACGTGCGCACGGAAACCTGTCGCGCTTCTTCTCTATCTTTCTCGTTCGTTCGCTCCTATATATACATATATATATATATATATGTATAGATGCAAATAGTCTATACATAGCTATGTACCCGGATATATGCCGGTATTTATTACTATACTACTAGTAAACCCGTTGAAAACTCGACCACCGGGAAAACCGGAATATGTGGAATTGCACAGTTCGGACCATGCATCCGGCACATATGTTTGTGTACATACATCATCGTCGTTATTTTTTCTTTCTCGTACACCCCCGATTCATTCACCTTTCTCGAATGAACATCGATGTGGACCTCTTGCGCTTACCCGCTGCTCGTCATTGGCCAACTTTTCCATGAAATTGGAAGCAATGAAAAATTTAAAAGATTGTCGATGTAGCTAGGGTGACTCGAAGCAAACGATGTATACATAGAGTGGTCAAAACAAATGAGTTAATTATTCCAGTTTCTCAAATGACCGAGAACTCACGAGCCAGTCAACCGATCGCGAAACCTTGAACTTTCTCGTTAACATCCCCTCCACTCGACTTCTGAACTGACTTCCACGTTGTATCGGTTTTTTTTTGACATGCTATACTCGCGCAACATCCAACGATAACAATCGGCGTTGCGCAACTGCAGGAGTCCTCGGGAAAATTTACATCAGACTGCAATGGTTTGCGCTTTTGGGAGAATAAATTGGAGAATTACATGTATTAGCGTTTTCAATTTTATTCATTCATACTTCAATTGATTAATTGCTTCACGTTATGACTGGTATTACATTTTTACAAATATTCCGCCATTACCTTTTATTCCATTTTTGTTCTTTGTTTTATTCATAGAAACCTTTTATCTATATTAATGCCTGACGTTTAGCAACCACGCATGATTTCACGAATAAAGCCTTTAAGCATTATCGAAATAAATTAGTTTCAATGTCTCGGTCCGACATAAATTGATGATGTAATTGCCAGAGCTAAAAAGCCATTCGAATATTCATAAATCCTTATCCGATTACCGTGTAAAAGGATACAGACATTTTTTCGACATCCATTGGCTGCTTCCGGGCTTTTACTACTTACTTATCCACAGGACTTTTACAACTCGTAATATTTATAAAAATTACATTTTTAGGGCCAAAAATTAGAATTTTTAATATTTAGGAAATGAGTTAATTACTTTACTACACCATCATTCCTTAAGGCTTCAACTACACAAAATTTCTGTAAGAAGTACATTTTTCGACGGCGATAATCATCTTGTTGCAGCGGATAAACTGTATAAAAAATTTAATTGTAAGCTGCTTTACGCTAAGTTAATTAATTAATAATCCTCAACTCATCTTTTCATCACTAATATACAGAGTGGCCGATTTATCTGAAGACATTGAAATATTTCGAAAACTACGCATCGGATCAAAAAAAGTTCTCAATAAAATTTGTTCGCCTGGAAGGGGGTCATCCAATGACACCAAAGTCGACCCCTCACCCCTACCCCCTGGGGTGGGGGTGGGGGCAACTTTGATATCGTAAATGGGAACCCCTATTTTTTATTGCAGATTCGGATTCCCCACAAAAAAATAAGTAACTTTTATATGAAACATTTTTTTTTCGATTCGTGATAGATGGCGTTATAATCGCAAGGGACCTGATTTTTGCGAATATCTTGAGAAATTACACATTGAATCGAAAAAAGAAAAAACACATGTTTAATTTTTCAAAAAGCTATTCAGCTTATTCATAATATTACGTAATATTACGTAAATCAACTGTATATCCTCGAATATAAATTAATTTGTTAGTCAAATAGCAATTAAAACACATCTAACCCTCGGCAGTTTAATACGACGTTTGTAGCCAAATAATATTGTTACGTTTGAAATAAAATGTAAAAAGGTAGTTGGCGAGAGAGGGTGATCGTGTTTCGAGTGCTATAACGATTGCAAGCTATATCTGTACAATTTTTGTATCATATTCTACTCTCGCAGTATTTGTTGATACGGCTAAATCAATCGCTCTCAATCTCCCGCTCCTATCCGTAGCCGCACTGGTATCGCGTTTAAAACAACGAGCGAAATCATAAACCTTTGTACAACATTGCAGGTGCTCTTGTTGCGATCGTTCGTTATTCCCTTTGTGTCGGATTTCTGGGCATACGGTCAATAGTCCTTTGGAACACCATAGAAAAGTCAAAACCAAAATGATAATGCATCATTGCTGCACGACCACGGCATCGTCACCCAGCGTAAATCGTTGGTACATTCCACTAAACGAGAAAAATAACCCGTTAATTAATATTCGAAGAATTTTTCGTCGATGATTCAATCACTCTGCGATGATATTAATATCTTTGTGAAAACATTTCACGAGATTAAATGTCGTAACTGCTTTTCACATGCTAATAAAATTAATTATCTAGTAGAAAATTATTATTCATTTGTTCAATGATATTTCGTTTACTTTATTTTTGGATTATAGGATTTCTCTAAAATATTATTTACATATTTACAAAAACCTTCGGAGATATTAGCACGCGTTCCTGCTTCTTGTACAGTGTGTCCCATTTTTTAAAATATGCTCAAATATATAGAAAACTAAGAATTTAATTGAAACATTTTTCGAACCAAACTTGTTGTATACGAAGAGGTAAATCGGATGAGCATATCAGTTTTTGGGTCCAGGGCTTTTGCTGGGCCCATTGAGGTCTAACTTTTATTTTTCAAGTAAAACCTCCTATTTTTTTATTGCATTTTTTATTTATCGTTAAAAAATGAGTAAATTTTACTCCAAGTCATTTTTCGTTTTTCGTCTTTAATTTTTCTTACTTTGTCAATTGAAAATGAAAACGAGTTGTACGATGAATTGGTAAACATTGAAGAATTTTTCAACGTTCGTTTGCATTGTTTTTTCAAACTTCGCTGAGCATTTCAGAACCGCCGGCATAAGCGTTACCCGTTGTACACCGCGAAGAGATTGCTCGCTCGGATTTCGTACATCACGTAGACCTGACTTCATCTAAATTTATTAGTCAAGTACGCTTCTTGATTGAGACGTTCGGTTTTTAATTTCTTCGCAAAGATTGACGTATCGCCAATCTTTTCACAGGAAAACTCCGAATAACATTTTGGGCCTGTTCGAAAACGAAAAACGAAAAATGACTCGGAATAAAATGACTCATTTTTTAATAAGAAAAAAATGCAATTAAAAAATAGGGGATTCTATTTAAAAAACAAAAGTTGTACCTCGATAGGCCCAGCATATTCCCCGGACCCAAAAACTGATATGCTCCTCTGATGTCCCCCTTCGTATACAACAACTTTTGTCCGAAACATTTTTCAAGTAAATTTTTAGCTTTCGATATATTTGAACATATTTCTTAAAATGGGACCGCCTGTATACTATAACAAAATAAAACAAAAACGGAATACATATTTTATTAAAAAACTGTCGTTAAAATATAACTGATTCTTTATTTACGTTACAATTTTTTTTTTTCATAATTCTACATCGGTATATTGGAATTTTTTGCTCGTATCCACATTTGTAATTTGTTTCGGATAGCCGCGAAGAGAAATTTCACGCTTTCAGAATTTCAATGAATTTTGCGATAGTTCGGGAGGGATGCAAATAGGCAGTAGTCCCCTCCTTCCTTCCGCCCGAACTCCTCCCTTGGTACCAACGACTTTGTCGAAGCGGGCCAAATTCGGGATCGGGAAAGTTGGGCACGTTCTCACGGTCGAGGTATACCGTACGTGCTGCAACGGAGATACAGTATGTACGCGTTTTACGACCAATCACCGTCAGTTCAAATGCAAACCACTGTGTGCGTTGCTCTGGCCTATGAATTCTCGTATCACAATGGTCGTTTTTTTTTTTCTTCTTTTTTTTTCGAACTCGGAAAACTTTGAAAATTTGTCACGATCGTGATGAGAAGTGAAAAATTGTTGAAAAATCGAATCATCGACGTGGTCGTCAATGGTCGAGGATTCTTTTTATTGCACAACATGCATGCACCTTGAAATACAGTTCAGAATACGAGATGCGATCGACATTCCGGGGTCTGAAACTATATATATATATATAGTACCGCACTCAGCTCGTAAATTAAAAGCTAATGATTATTGGTAATTGGATAGTCATAGTGTACTGATATGGCGTCGGTGTCGGAGCTGGAAGATCGCTTAAACAAACGTTGATCATAGACACTCGTCAATGATATTATCGAGACCGGAAAGTGAATTAAATTCATTTCCTAACAGAGAGACATCATACGCTATCGCAACCTTGCTGCGCTTCACTGCATGTCCAACCTTCGTGTATTTATTCGTAGAAATGATTATGGTAATCGTGATGCAGCTAGTGCATTTGACAATTCAAGTGATCGTAATGTGCAGCGGAAACTTGACAATTGAATTCAAAATATTCCGCACATTTGAAAATATGAGGAATCTGTAAAAAAGGTGATGTACAAATGTATGTTTCTTCTAATACATCCATTTACGATACTTAAGATTTTGTTCAAGTTGATGTACATATATCTTATAAATACACAAAACTCATGAAATATTTCGGAATTTCAGATTTATCTATTTAGAGACATTGGGTATGTTTTTTTTTTGTTGATTCAGTTCATCCAGTGATTTCTGCAAGGATTTAAAATTCCCCGAAATCGTACATCGCGATCCTCATAACTTGACCTACACGTATTATCTTTATTTTCAACGCTATCTTATCAAAATATACACAAAATGCCATAATACATAATTGATTCAGCGACTTTCTCCGAGTACATTGTTAATTTAATAATTTTTTTTAAATAATCGTCAAAAGACCGTTTAATTTTCTCAACGAAAAGCTTAACGAAAATGCACAATGAAAAATATAACTCTGATTCGATAGTTAATCTGATACCTGATAAAAAAAAAACGGCTACACGAATTGTAAGGCTTAGCGCTTATATAGAAATAATGAAATCTAAAAGATTCGATTGTGTCAAGTATCTTGGTAATTATTAAATTCATTTAATAGGTAGGTGGGAGTTAAAAACTTTATTTTAAACTTCCGCTTGTCCGTCGTACAAAAAGACGAGAGTCGCGCGTTTATTATAGAGCTGCGTATCGCACTTGGATTTTTCGTTATTAATATTTGAAAAAAATATCAAAATATAAAATAAATCGGTTTTGGTTGATAAATTTTCGACGTTTGTTGCGTTTTCGCCGAAATAAATAACTTTGAAAATCTTTTTTTGCGTAAATAACATTGTACGCCAAGTGTACCTAACTTCACATTACTCAGTCTATCAGTTACGAGTGAGACCAGTTAATAAAAAATATATAAATAACCAATAATACCTTCGAGAGGATGATATAAAAACAATTTTACAAAAATTTTAACAAACTCTTAACTAAAAAAAAAACGCTTAATTGTAATACAATTTGTATTAACGAAGAATAGAAAAATAATAAATAATTGTTTGTGTCTCATAGTCGTGAGATTTGTCCGTCATTGAGCGGTAAAGAAGTATTTCGACTGTAATATGTGAATAATTGTTTATTATTTACCAATTTCTCCGTTAACCCAAATTAGTAATTAAACTGCATTTTTCAGTCGGAATTTTCGAAATAGTCAAATAATTTAATGGTTAACGTGTCGTTGTGGCTGTAAGTTAAAATATTTACAATATTTCTAAACAATTAACAAAATTTATAATCAAATATATATTTTTTATTATACATCAAAGTAATGCGTTCAACATAATTATCAATGGATATTATATTATAGAGAAAAAGTTCAAGTTGACGGTACAGTTAATATTCAAATTTTCAGGATGAATGAACGTCAACGATGTTCAAGTGAAATCAAGGGTCGCCGACCTCCGGATAGAGAAGGGTTGAGATTCGTTGAGTTGGTATATATATCAGGTTGCTCCGAGGAGACGAACTCCCTTAGTTTCGTCGCTGTGTTTCGTGGCTCGAGTCGTTTGTAAGTCCCATGGGGTGACTCCTCCAGCCGCGTACTAATTTCGAGTCGGAGTTGACGGTGAAGACGAGACGAAACGGAAGGCTGGTTTCGTACTCGTACCTGGTTTCGTCCTTCGTATTTAACGGTATACACTTTGCGAATACCGCATACTCGTATATAGTTACAACTGCACGAGTACTGGAATAGTTTATTACACTACAGTGTTGTGAATATACCCACTTCACATATCTTGTTTTAGAAAGTTAAATTCGCCAGGTATTCGCAGTAGGTTAAAGTAGAAAATTCGGTTTGACCTCGATTTAGAAGCGCGTACGGAACTCGCGCGAGTGCGCTAGTCGCGCTCGCATTTAAGTACCAACGCATCACCTTCGCGCCGTATATACCTGTCGCGATGTACAGTACATGTACATTGAAACCGGTGTAATATCCGTGAGTGCGAACTGGTGAACGGCAAGTGTCGTTCTCGCGTTAACTATTTTTTACAATGTCCTTTGTTCATTTATTCCGATAACTTGAAACGTCGTATAACATCGCACGTCTGTGACTATGCATTTAGTTGCAATAACAATAAAAATCGGCAAATACAATATTTACTATCATTAGCAAGTTTACAGCTAACAAAAAAAATTAACATGAATTTTTTATTTTATATGTAGTTGTCAACATTTATATTTAACGCTTCTAAGGTCCTTATAAAAAAAAGATATTATTTTTATGATGTTCGAATTTAAGTAGTAACAACTTAGTTATTAATAATCCATAGTTACCGATAGCACATTTATTTTTCACATGATGTTTTTCTATTTAATTCAATTTAAAAATATTAATTTCTCACAAAACTGATTTATTTAGTTTTTCTAACCGTTTCACAGTTTGATATATTCACAAAGATACTCAAAAGAATATCTTTATCGATTTTTATTTAATGAAAAGTCCCATTGTAAAAGAATTCTTGTGGTCGTATATGACCTCCGACATCACAGGAGGATCAACAATATCGGTATCAATCGTAAATTAAATCATTCTCTTTACAACGGTGATCCGTATGATCCTAAAACTTCAGCAACTCACTTGACTTGACAAGTCGTGTTTTTAAATTCATCGATAGTTCGGATAGCTGGGACCAAAGTACGTGTCTCTGCATTTAACTGCAGTAATATTAAAAATCAAGGCAACAAAGTGTAGTTTATGCACCAGCAATGAAACCAGACTTAAGGGGAACTTGCATTATAGTGAAGGGGAAGCAATATGTGTACGAAGCAGCAGACGCCTCACGAGGGCCATAGGGGGAGGATGCAACGGAGGCTCGGGAGGCCGCCAGACGCGCGTGTTAGCAAAATGGCTGACGGATTTAGACTTATGTAACCACGTCTGAACGAACGAACGCCCGCCCGTTCGTCCGTCCGTCCATCTGTCCGTTCGTTCGTCCGTCCGTCCATATGTGCCTAACAAGCGGGCCCAGCATCGCTCGCAGTTTCTCCGTTACGTACTGAATCTTTTCCTCCTTCTTCCACAGTTTCTCCCTCTATCTTCGGCCTCCCGTCTGTCGTTTTTCACGTATGTAGCTCCACCACGCTCACACTATTTTTTTACTCTACCGGTTTTTCATTGGACACTAGCTCGATTGCTTTATTTTTAGCTACACGTCCTCGTTATTTCCGAAGGTTTATATCTAAAAAATGTTTTTTTTTTCCCCACAATTATCAGCTATCGATGCTATAATTTATTATAATTTTTGTAAATTGCTTCTCGCGCAAATATATATCTTTTTTATTTTCTGTACGCGTAAGAGCCGGATGATATTTAGACATTTTTTGCCAACAAAAGGTCAACTAAAGCGTGGAATCTTGTGGGCAGTACTGTAATAAAGAAAAATTGCTTCGTTCATTAGTTCAACGATCATTCGTTGTCAAACTCTTAATACAGTTGGAGAATAAAATTGAATTTGTGATTAATTGAAACGTAAACTAGTTGACATCTCACATCTGTTAGTTTCAGTAATTTCAACAACTTATATTCACAGTATGCCAACAACTTTTATGCACAGTATTAATCTGTTTACACAGAATTATCTAGTCACAGTATTGACTTACCGTAGGTAAGAAAAATACATTTTTCTCATCTTTTTGTCACCTTGATAATCCACTTTAGTGACACCGAAATGACAGTACCACGGTGTAATGGCATTGTTACACTAATGACCCTGTTGTACGAGAAAATGCAGCCTTCAACGATATTTGTACCAAAACGAGTTCTCGTTCGATTAGCTTGGAACTCACCTACATCGTAGAAAAACGTACGATGAATTTTATACATTTTATATTTAATTATGAACGTTCTAGTTTTTTGTAGCCAAGCGTGGACAAAGATACGCAATTTTACGTGAAAAGTTGGAGAATCCGGCCCACGACGATAGATAAAAACGATTTTTTCCATCAGTATCTGTTTGATCTAAATAAAAAATGAACGTATCGGAAGTGGCACTTTAATGTAGCTTCTGTTCTATGTAAAAAATAATAATAATAATTAACGGTTTAATCTTTGAAATTTGTCGGACACAGGAACGACTTTCGGCGTCTATTAATTTTTTTAGCTCTGTCAGGCGACGTATCATTCTCTCTTGCACGATGACTAAAACATTCAACGGATTCCCTCTCTCATTATCCTCCCACTACATTAGCTACATTCCGTAAGGTAATGTTTTTAATACTTGCACATGTCCCCATTTCAAGCCTTTCGATAAATTTTCTGCATTCTAAGCTACAATGTCGTTAATTCTCATTGTGACGGGCAAATTTACAACATTTCAATATTAGATAAGGATGTAAGTTGGAGTTATGCGCTGGTTGAAAAACTTGGTAATATTACTAGATTTTGCAGAATTAAAATAGGTTACGACGTCAAAAAAATTGTCCGAATATGACAGACCTTTTTCAGTTATATCCCAAATCCCGACTTTATAAAAATTTATGAAAATCCTACCAACTTTTTATATTGGGAATTGGAATTGGGTAAAAAACGCTTGTTTACATCAATATCGCGAATTATTAAACATTTGCCTTCACTATATAATTTAACTGGATAATAATAAAGTAAATAAATGCAATATATTACCCTGAGTACCGCGATTCAATCTTGAAGCGTTTGAAGCGAGGCTCACTACCTGTTACCTGTTCTCACTATCAAAGCATCGTCGCAATGTTTACTTCCTACAGCACTAATCGATCAATCGACAGAAATAATATAAAGAAGGTAGCCATTGTCCTGTTGGCTCTGTGTGTACTACACGGGAGTGTGAACCGCGTACGTTCGAGGTACTATTAAATATTTATAGTGCATACATAGAGTTTCTATATATATATAATTGTATAGATATATAGAAATTCTATGTTTGCAACTATAAATATACGCATCCGCAAGTTAGACTGCGAATGCGCGAGTGCATAATACGCAACTATAGACCATATTACGCCCACGAGTACACGCTCCTGATCTCGAGTTCTGCTGTTGTGGCTATTACTGTAGCAGTTAACACCGGCTTAACGTTATCCGTTATAAACAAACGCCATTGTAACATGCCACAACTATGAATTCTAAGAGTAGACGAAGCTCTACGATGACGACGACGCGTGCCCCGTGTGCATTATAGCCTGCGACTATCAATTACACTAATTGAACGGCTAAGACCCGATCTATGCGTATGCACATCAAGTACTTATTCCTTCTGTAAAGTTCATTAAAAGCAGAAACTTTTCCAATCGCGTACACACGCAAACACTTGCTTGTTTTTAATTCTCAGAAAAGTACGTTAATGAGTCAATAACAAATTCACTTTATCGAATTGAAAAAAATTGTCGGACAAAAGTATAAAAGCTGTGATTTAAAAAATTATAGGAATAAAATGAATCGATTGCATTAAAATAAAAATATACAGTCAATGTATTTTTAAATATAATATTACGGAGATAAAATATCATTCTGTCGAAACAAAATATACGAAACGAAACGCGTAATACATTTCGTGTGTGACGCTAATAAAATATGTACGTGACGTCAAAAACGTCGTCGCTTATTAAATTTATTTCGTAACACACGAGACATGAAAAAAATAAAATTGGTGTCGAAAAATATTTCGAGCGTTAGAGTCTCGGTCGAGACTATCGTCGCTGTAGGCGACTTTGCACTTGCGAAACACTCAACGTTACGATTATTGGACCGTCCCGTAGTAGCACGGTATGTACGTAGAACAACATACAGTGGGCTCGGCAAAGCAATTGCTGTGACGGTGCAAAACTGGCAGAGTCGCGTCGTACAGTGCAGTCGTAGATTTCTCCGTGAGCTGCTTGCCCAACTTCCTGCGCCGCGATTGCTGCACGCGACATTGGTTGCTCCCGAACCTCTCTCTAACTCGCTGTATTCCCTGCGTGAATTCGTACGATTCGTGTGCAGTGTTTGGTTTCTCTCACTCACTCTTTCTCGTGTAGCTACATGTCCCTCGTTGAGATCTCATTTTGTCCATTCCACGTTCTCATAATCTCAGGAATCCTGCAGTAATCAACACTCGTGTCATTGGATTGCACATTTTATTCATTTTTCATTTTTCATTTCCGCAAATTAAATTATTTAGATTAGACACTTGATTACACTTTCTCACGATAGTGCGTATTTGCTCGACGTTTCTCATGCATTACTATTTGTAATAACGGTTTCCATAGTGTACATGTTACTGGGAGATAAGTGCGTATCATAAGTATATAAACGTGTATGCACTGTAACGCGTCAACTCCCTAACGTCTTCCCATTCATCGACAATCTTGTGTGTGTTAGCAATGTAGAACTTATATTCACGGTTAACTGTAAACATTTATTTGTACAGCTGAATTAATAGATGCATCATTGTTGAGCGTATTTTTTTTATAGACCTCGAACTAGATGCTGTAGAAATTGCAGAAATTAGACCCTTTTATCATTTGCAAAGCTTCGTTATTAAAATTAATTATCTTTTTTTCCCTCGCTAAGCTTGGACAGATTTAATTTAATTATTATCTTAGTTTTAATATTAATATTCTTATTATAATTACAACTTAAAAGCGTCGCGTGTTGTCTGTCCGTACCACATATGTTTGCGACAATGTAATTCAAACAATATAGTGCGTGTCGACACGTCTATACTACCAACTGGACATAATTGCGTTTGTTATATAATTTCACAACGAAAATCAATTCGTTCCTCGTATACTCGAGTAGTCGCCCGTTTCGTATATATAAATGCGTGCGCACACTCGCACCGCTACAGAAAGGTTTGAGGAGAGTTACCTCGCATGGAATAGTAAAACGTAGAAACAAAATCTTTATCGAGCTTCGTATAGCGTCACCAGTAAGTGCGTGCATATAATAACATGCGCATTAAGTGTAATTAGATACACGAGTAACCTGTGTGTCATTATTCGCGCCTGTCTTTGACAGCTTTCTTTCGATCGACTAAAAATCGTTAGAATTAAAAAAAAAAAAAGCATTTGTATATGTGTATCTTTAAATATATGTAATACAGTAAAGATAACGCGCTTGTAAGAATTTTATATAAAGTTCTCGCGTTCGATATACTAAAAATATATCCAGATGCATTATAGGAAAATTGATTAATCGTATACTCCAATGAACACTAACTATCTTCGATGTAATAATAAGATGCGAAGCAAAATTGTTGACGGACAAAAAAGTAATAATTATGATAAAACAGATTATGTCGAAACGAGTGAAAAAAAAATCGTGGATTCCACCAGTGGATACGGTAGATATGGTTTTGTTTAGATAGAAAGAGACAGATAGAAACAGCGATTGCATAGAATCGCGAGTGCGCTGCACGTGCGCCTCTCGCGAATGTGGTTACATCCAGAGCTAGTGAGAAAGAGAGAAAATGAGAGAGTGAGTGGGTGAGCGAATGAGTTAGTGAGTGTTTGTGTGTGTGAGAGAGAGAAAGAGAAATATCGGCGTTGCTGCCACGCTGTCGACCGAAGCTGCAGTCCATGAGCAAGTCGAGCACGACCCATCTCCTCTTCCAGACGTATTATGCACACGTTACGCCGTTGCATGTGTGCAGCGTTTGCCGTGCGTTCACCTATACAGTCTGGACTTTTTATTGTGCCCGAGTGTTCGTAGTATTGCACCATGCAACGACTGCACGCCGCTGTAAGCCTCGCACAATGCACCGAAGGAAGAATCGAAGGAGGGAGAAATGCATCGATGTAATTGATGACAGTGGAAGGAAATTTACGAGTCGTACGAGTTAAATTTAAAAAAAAATGAAATAGCTTAATTTTCAACTGTCAAATATTTGGAAATTTATTATTTTGAGAAGTATATTTATATTTATTTGCAAGACAATTACCTGGACGGTTACTCGCAATTTCACATGTGATACATATTACGTCAACCGCTATGATTTCCTTACAGTGGTTCGGATATCCTGGAAAATCAATTTAATTTTATAAATATACGATACCAATGATTACATAAACACAACTCGATCGGGATTATAAATTATTTTTAATTTTAATATATAATGCGGTTAACGAATAAATTGTATGTTGCCGCTTGGTAACACACATTGAAAATTGATGCGAATATCTTTAATTATTTCAAGTAGAAACTATCATGTCGAAAGTATAAACAAATAGAAGCAAGTAAGATGATGGAATACGATTGGAGTCGGAAAATGTTTTCGGGACGCTTAGTAAATCATGCGGGCCCGTGAGGGAAGTGCAGTATGCACATTTTGTGCGGGGACGTGCATACTGCGTCACTCTGCCGTCCCTATTCTCGTTCGGCTATCTGCATCATTAAGTTTACATAACTACACGACCTGTCAGACTAGCGGCACCACATAATTTTGGACATTTTTGAAACTCTAATTAGCAGTTCAAGTTCTATTGTAGATGATACATATTCGAGTAAACTCTCATTTATTGTTCGCATCGACACGGATGACGGCAACGACGCCGTGTATCGCTCGAGATATCAAATTCAAACAGCGAAAGCTAATATAAGTGATAACACTGTCGTTTGTCGAGTGCTTTGTACTTGGACTCTTTAAAGTAAAACTCTTTTTTCTACAGTATCGAACGGCTAATATTCTAACGCGCACTGCACGTTTATTATTTTTTTTTCTCATTTTCATAACAATAGCAACTTAAAAACATAAAAACAAATCATTCGTACGTTGAGATGCATTGTTCAAACGCTGATCGTCGATGTATCGATTTCAACTTATTTTGCACACGTTTCAGTCGCTTTTTTTTCAATGTTTTTTTCAGTAGATTATGAAAATAATGTTTGCCAGAATTTTTATAGCCTTTTCAAACCTCGACTGCGCAACCAACGAAAGTACGGGAGTTAGGCGTTAATCGTCGATCTACGTGTCTCACCTCGATTTTTCGTTATTGATCATTAAAAAAAACGGTAAAACGTCTCTTTCGGCGCAATGCCTCGATCACCAACATCAGATTTGGTTAATGAAGTTTTGACATCGGTTGTGTTTTCGTGAAGATAAATTTCATAACCTTTAAAAAAATGTTATCAACATTTTGTTTTGTTAATATCGAATTAATCTACCTATAACTTGACTATAATTGACCATCATCTACAAATGTGCACATGGATGTTTCTACTTTCGAATCACATCGGTCGATCAACTGCTGATCGTTACGAGTTACTGGTATTTTACGCCAGAGATATTAGCCCTTTCCCGTAAAATAATATAAAACCGCGTTATTACTTTGAAAATGATTTAATAAATAAATTGGATTAACCAAAAATAGTGAAATAATAAATCAATTATCGCATATCGTAGACGGAATATTAGTTGGTCATTGAGTACAGAAATCTTCTGTTCATAATACGCGAAAAAATGTTAATTATTTCACTATTTTTTGTTAATCCAATCTATCAGATGGCTATCTTTTTGAGACAGGAATTACATTTTAAAAAATTATTATTTATTTTTACTATTTCGTTAACAATATAAATTCTTTTATCAGTCACCAATGAATGACGTCCAGACTTATATTCTAAGTCGAATTTTTCAACTACTTGAAAGATTTTCAACTCTGTGGCAGAAAATTCGATTTTTTTTCATCAAAGCGAATCTTTCAAAAGTAGGTTTTAATCGCAAATATACGAAAAAATGAGCGAATTTAACACACAATCTTAATTCAAATCATCATCAATTCTCTTGAGCCATAGCAAGATTTTGTTCATTCAACGGTGACTAATCATGTACCGGTAACTCCAACCTACACAGTATTGCTCGATGGTATGTTGTTGCAATACCGGAAAATTCTAACTTGAATGAAAGTTGCCTATTCATTTGATATCAGTACATCTGAGTCATTATCATCAAATACACCAGGAATGTTGAGTATCGTGCCATACGTGGTGAAGCTATGTCAGGGTAGTTTATTCGTTTGATAAAAGAGGGAGCTTCATAGACGAAAGCTCCCAGTTATTTCGTGCTCGTATATATTCATTATCATCGATGAGCTTCTCGGCGAAGTTGACGAGTAGTACGATGAGGAGCGTTAATTAACGATGTCTCCAGAGGGATCTGGTACAAGATCGTGAAACCATAGACTCGCGTCTTCGTATCTACACCCGACGAGATATACGAACTTCGCCTCGCTCGCTCGAGCTAGTAAGCAGGCACGCGCGCTTAATATGTAATCTTAAGGAATTGTACGTTGATGCACGAAGGATACCAGGAAATGCAAATTAGACGTGCTGCGTAAACTGATTAGTCATTAACAAATTATATTCAAATGGAAAGCCGCGCGAAAGGTAAAGTCAAGCATCTAATATCGATAGAGAAATATTTTTGTTTAATTACAAAAGAAGATTTTTTGAGCGTTAACGATGCAATGCCACGTAATATTAATATCACCGTAAAGTAAAATATATAATAAACTAAAGTTTGTTGTACACAAATTAATAATACATGTAAGGATGGGCTGACAGATTGCTGCCGGCTGTATTTCTACTATTTAAAAAGCGTGTGAGGATGAAAGAGAGAGGAACGGTCGTATGCAAGTGATACGAGGGTGGGCGGTTGCGGGGTAAAGGGGTTGAAAGCGGCCCGAGTCTCGGTCATATGTCGGTGCGCAAATAAACGGTACGTAGATGTTTGCGAGTACATTTACTTTATAACAGAGTGCGAATACGTGGGTAACTGTGGGTACTGCGGTACCGTCGAGCCCTTTGCGTGGGTACCCGTTTGCATATAGTGTAGGAATATATACACACGACAAAGAGTAGGACAAAAGTCACGTTCACATTGCAAAATCACGCGAGGCAACTCGCGTGTTTTCATTCGCCGTTGTTGTGACAGAGCGATGACGATCGTGAGATATTAATCGCAATGACAATCAAAGGCCTTTGGAATTTTATAAATTACGACATAATATCGAGAAAAACATATATTTTTCTCGTTGTTAAATATGGTTCGGGAATCGCAATCGATATAGGATCACAAATTACATCGGCTATTGAAGAAAGAAAACGGGAAATATCGTTTATGAAAAATGTAGATCGAGCGCGAGGGGGGAGGGGGGAAAAGCAGTTACGCGACCGTACTAGGGGGAAAGGAAGAGGGGAGTAGCCGCTACGGGTAAGAGAGGTTCGCCAGAAGCCAAAAGCCAAAAGCATTAATTCGCAAAGTCGTAAACAAGAGAAGACTGTCGATACTTTTTAATAAAAATGCTACCAATTAAATTGTTGCGGTAAAGGAATCTGGAGGGGGGACTTCGATGTTGAGGTTCGAAAACGGCCGGTCAAGTACGTTCGTGGCTTTCGAAGGGGAATCCTGTCGTCGGAACTCGTTGCAGTTGGAAAGAATGTAGACATAAAACGAGGAAGAATCAATAGAAAAGGAACAAAAGAGCATTTCTTCTTTTTATTTGTAGAACGTATCTGGTTTCAACGTTAATACGAATTCAAATTCATTTGCACCTTTACCGCTATTTTGGATTTTACCTCGTACATATAGAAAAAAACTGCGAAATATTAATGTACCAATGCAAAGTCAATGCGGAAAATCATTAAATTTTTTAATGTTGTTGTCAATTCTCTTATATTTCTTTTCTTATCTTTGTAATAACAAAAATTACGGATATACACGGAAAAAATCAAATTAGTAACAATTCAACTAATCTTCTTGACACTATTCTGGAACCATAAAAATATTAGGCAAGCGACCGTTTAAGTTTAACATTTTATATAGATATTGCGTCTATATCCGGTCAGTAGGATGTATATTTTTGGCGAAAGACAACTTCGAGTGCGAGATACGTGATCGCGATTTTAAGGGCGGGAACGAGAAGTCTGATTCAAATTCTGCATTTGCGAATAATTATAAATATCGAGTCTAAGTGCTTGAACCAATTAAATTAAAATTGATTACGCAATCAGATTCGATAATTCTTTAACAAAGAAGCTGTGAAAAAAATTCCTTCTGCCACAACTCGGATTTGAACCAGGAACACCCAGAATTCCAGCCTGGTATCGGATCGTGGTAGAATTTTTTTCACAGTTACATGTAGCAGTAATTTTTATCTGGTATTGGAACTAAAAATTACGATTCGCACCGAAAAACATTTGCAAGCAATGCTCACTTTACACGACACAACAAAACGCAATTATTACCCAAATATTAATAATTTTTCCCGTGGCGTACTAAGTTAATTAGCTATTCCACTTCTCCGTGTGGAATATTATATTAAACTATTGTGGACTTAAAAAAAACAATTCGTTATACCAATAAGCATTTCGTTCATAAAGCTACATTTTTTCTTAATTAACTAAATTTTATACGATATAAAATGTTTACCCGTTCTGATTTTGTTCTTGTATCTAAATGTTTGATCTAGAACAATATGCATAATTTCGTTGACATTTTTCATCATAGGGACGAAAAGAAAAAATGAAAAATGTATAGAAGAAAAAGCAATTTATAGGTAAAAACAAAGTCTTGAAACGTGCCTTCGCGAAAAATTCTAGCCTGACAGCATAAATAGAGAAAAACGAACAGCCAGACTAAGAGAAAGCGAGATGGAAATGGTTTTCACCCTCTGGAGATCAGGGGTGGCGTTAGTTACCCTAACCATCCTCTTGCAGCGTCCTCCTCCCCACTCTTCCTTGTCGGTGCTAGCGACGTTGGGCGACACCTCTACTCCATTTCTCTCTCTCTTTCGCTTTATCTTTTTCCGTGGCCATGCACTTTTCTCGATTTTTCGTTCGTACTCTGTCTCCCTTTTATTCTCTCGTTCTCTTACCGCCCCTTTATCCCCACCTGGGAGTCCGCGAGAGCGTCGCTCGCGCTTCTCGAATTCTTTTTCTTTTCTTCACCGTCGCCTTTACTGCTTCCTCTCTGCCCCTATCCCTTCCTCTCTCTCCTTTTTCCTGGTTGTACGTCCTAGGCCCTCGTTTTTTTCTTCCATTTCTCTTACCATCCTCTCTCGGCGAGCCGCGTGTTGGCTCTTTCGTTCTTCTCCTCTCCCTCTGTCTCCCGGACTCTCTACATCTCCATGCCGCGCCTCATCCTCTTCACTTTTGAAATTTTTCCGAATATCCGATCAATAGGAAAGACCACGACGCGCAGCTGAATATATTGTGGAAGGGGAAGGGACAGTCGGTAGTGGGTGGAGACATGCCCACGGACGATGGAGCGAGCGCCGAAGGGAGTGAGCTTAAGGGGTGAGGGCGCATTGGGGTACAGGGCGGTGGACGCTCGAGCTGCTGGAACCCGACGAATACCGTCAGATCTGTCAAGGCAAGCCCGCGCCAATTAATCATTTCCTTCGGGGCGAGCAACCCCGTTAGTTCGCGTCTACTCGACGAACACCCCCATACCGTACCCCAGCCCTCTCGCGCCGCGCCGTAACCCATCCCATCGCGAGACAGGTCGCTACCTACACGTACACGAGTGTTTTACATGTAGGTGGGTGGTAGTACGACCTTATGTATTGGCTGTATCCGGGTACAGTGCACCCTGGAACGAAATATTATTTGCTGGCTGTCTGACGAGTTCGACGAACGATCATTGGTAGCGTTACGCGTACCGCGTACTGCACGGTCAAAAAGATATTGTTGATATGCACTTCTCAAATGCGCATCTTTTTTAACGAACGAAACTCTTGTTTTTTACTCATCCCATCAGTTTAATTATTTATGAACAATCGCATGAAAAAAATAGTCCATACGATTGCCGACGAAAATGCATGGCGTACCGAACATTCGCCTCTCTCTCTAAGATTTATTATTCTCGTTATAATTCGTTGATTTTTCGCATAAGTATTTATACGATAACCGAGTTGACAATTAATTTCAATAGCATAGAGCTGACACCGAGAATTAAAGTAAAAGAAAAAATGAAAATACAAAGGGGCACACCTCGTCGGAGAATTCCATTGAATCAAGCCCTGAGGAAAGTGATGGAGCGGCGAGTTAGAGAGTCAGAGAGAAAGAGAGAAAGAGAAAGCGCACCAGACCGAGAGCTGTGGAGCTTGGTACCCGAAATTGAATTTTAAAAAGAAGCTGCCACCTAACGCACCAGCGCTTACACCAGCGTGATCCTTGCACTAGCGCACAACCGAATATGCGTTGATTGATAGACGCACACACATAGACACGGAAGTCTCGTATAATACGAGCACACAAAAGATGGCTAATGAAGGTGGCTTCATTTTTCCGAAAAAGAAGTACAAAAATAAAAGCTCCTAGCGGTCCTCAACCACGCTTCACAGCTTTGGATTTAATATTCTCGGTTAACTCTTACTGTAAATAATAATTTTTTTTCCCAGTATCGTACATACAAGGTAATTTTAATATGGATAAATACTTCTCTCTCTCTCTATATATATATATATATATATATATACATATATAGAAACGAAGATCAAAAGAAGTATAAAGACGCGATAGCGTCTTGACAACAAGTTATTAAAAAAAAAAAAATTAAAGAACATCCGCCGCGTACTCTACTATTTGCCAAAGTGGCCGGATAATTATAATTCGAGACTATCAACTCGATCGTAAAAAAAAACGCTTTGAACTAGCAAACATTTGACGACATTTTTGCAATGCAATGTTATTTTTATCTTTCGAATGGACTTGAATTCATTCAAATCGATGCACCCAGTCCTGCGATATGATAATTTCGGCGAATTATCGCTCAACTCTAGCATCAAATTTTTACACACCCGTGGCAGAAATCTGCCTGCTACGTCACGCGCTTAGTCGCAAAGAGGCGTATCGTTGCACGCGGGCATAGCACATCCGCCCTTTTGCTGAAATTATATATATATATATATATATATAATGTGGATAATGACGGCACGAAGCGAAGCTCGCTACCGGGCCTGCTGGCTCTCCCCCCACTCATTGGCCTTTCTCACCACTGCGCCATCCGAGAGAGACCCGAACCGAGAAACCTAGCGGCGTATCATCATGCGAAAACGTAGCACATACGCCCTTGTGCTGGGAAGTTACGAACGAAGGCTTATGATTTAATTCATGTAATGACGTATATCGATGCACGGAAGCATAGTACATCCGCCCTTTTGTTGAATAATTATGTATATGTCAATCACCGATTATGAAAAGTTGTGCGAAAATATATAGCACATACGCCTTTTTGCTAAGAAGTTGCAAGTGGAAGCTCATCGAAGTTTTTCTACACTTGCTATTTAACTCACGTAAATTTCAAACACCTCTCAATATGTGTAGATGATATGTGTAGATAAGAAATAAAGCATAGAGAAATTATTTTAGCTAAAATGTATAGGTGCACGAGATTAGTATGGAGATGAACGATTATTCTTTGTTTTGAATGTATCGTGTCACTTTCATCACAAATATTCATACATTGTTAATGGTTTAATTTGAAAAATTATTTATAGACAGCTCAGCGATTGAGTTTTGAGGAAAATATATCATGATATGATTGGTTATAATGCTTTATTGAATACGAATTCTTTTCATATTTTCTTCATCGTGTTCCCGTGCTTCCTGTTATCTACATTTTCTTCGTATACTTCAATGGTGAAAAATTGTAATCTCGAGCACTTATAAAAATAATTTGCTTGTTCTCTTGTGCTGAATTTTTTGTGATATTTTCAAAAAGAAGAGAAATCTCCGTGAAAATACTTTGGAAATTTTTATAAAATGTACGCCAAGTTATTAAAAAAGTAGAAAAACTTGGAGAGCATGGTTAATAGAAATAAGCTCAGCGATGCACCCCGTCGCTCTCCTGCGCCTTCGATAAAAGCCCTCAACGTTCACGTTTTCCGCCCTCTACTTTATAAAAACCGCAGGACTAATTAGTGAAAATCTCATGTGGAATGTTTTAAGGGCAATACGAAATCTATCGAAGCAGCGCAGTTTTGTAATAAAAAGTACTTGATTATTCTTAAAATGATCATTATTTTATTAAACGATGCGGTAGCATCTCGACGTCAAATTATAAACAAAAAACTGTTCGGAACTTCTACTTTTTTCAACTACTACATCAGTTTATTGGAAGTATAGCCGCAATTAATACAGATAATGTTAGGACGCAGCGTAATC
>OZ012710.1:9243240-9274361 GCA_963942595.1 Cylloceria caligata
TTTTTGCTACCGAAAATATCATGGAAAATCGTATTGATCGAAATGTTATTTTTTATTTAAACGATAAAACGAATACAAGTAAAGCGTTTATCGAATGAATTTAAATCTGATCGCTTCCCATGTGAAAAAGGAAACAAAAGATATTATTATTGTTACAAGCAGAATAATAATTAGAATTAGGTAAAATGAAAAAATAAATAAAAAATTTCATCAATTTAATGCAAATTTTATCAACTTCATTCATAAAACACATTTTGGCATTGTAAACTGTCAAATTTACGCACTTTTTACGTAAGTCAATCTCTTGTGCTCCTAGATTTCTCATCGATCAAAGAGAATCGTGAGTGGCATCAAGTCTTTGAATTGGGGTGATCCTATCCCTTAGCTGCATATAAAGTAGAGGTAGCTTGTGGTTGGCACAGGAGAATTTGTACAGGGAAAAGGCGTCGTCGCTGCAGGGGATTGCGAAAAATGAAAATGTAACTGGTACGTCGTGGTTTTTAAGGCTACGCTTTCGAGACTAGGCACTCACCCCGTTGCACGGTACTCGCGCTGTACCAGCAGATTTAATTACAAAAGTTACGAGAAAGTGGCTGCTAGCACCTTTGGCGACCGTCTCGCGGTGGGTCGAGACAAAGAGGAATCGGGGAGAGGCAACGATTGCAAGAATGAGAGGAAGAAGGACAGGCAGAGAGAAAGACGAAGAAGTAAGTCGGAGTGCCGTGTTGGAGCGAATGAGCGAGGGAGTGAACGAAAGAAGCAATGGAGGGTAGAAAGTGCTGCAACGGCGCGAGCTGTCGAGTCGAACGGGGGGAGAGGGGGTGTTTGCTGCTTCGGGTCCACGTAGTCGTGCTGTTATACAATTCCGAAAGCTCGCCCACCGTGTGCTTTAATCCAGTGACGTTACTATTGATCACATATGTAACATATATATTACACAGCTAAAAGCGAAGAGATAATTGTCAACATTTTCGTATGTTAATGAAATATCTATATACAATATTGATGTCAAGAACACTCTACTACGATATAGATTATGAAATCGGTTTATATAGAAAATAGACACCCGTATACACGGAAAGAAATTATTGGTTGGTACAACGACTTTAGAAAGTTAAATTCGCTTAACTGCGATTAATTCGATTGAACCAACGCATATCAGGCGATTAATTCGGATAGTTATCGACTATCGGTTCGATAACGAATTCGATAGTTTTCAACGAATTAATTAATTTCCTCCACAAATTAATTAACTGCTAACCAATCGATTGATATGTCAAACCAACTAATTTATTAATGCAACCAATTAATTGATTTGTGGCTAACAATTTTTGTGGCTCAAACGTTTGATCTGTTGTCTTAATCAAATTTATTAGCTGGAGCGATTATTCGACGGTGCAGTTGGTTGGAGCAACGAAGTATTCGTGTAGATTGTGCTGTAAAAATTGTTTTCGTTTGTAATACTAAATTTCATTAATACGCGATTCTATAAATATTGATAACGGTTTAACTTATTGTGACGACTTCATATTTTTTTAACTGAAGATCGAAGGAAATTTAACTTAATTATGGCAAAATATTCAACATTATGATATACATCTTTGAACGTTTATGTACCACGTGTATGCCTAAAACTTTATGTCACGTATCATTAATTTTCATACAATAATTTTTACCAGTGCATAATAAATATAAATATATAAATTTCCAAATGGTTTACAAATGGAGCTGCGCTTCGACATATTTACCAAAAATAAGAAATTAATTAATAATATTTTACCATTTTATCATCATTTTTTTATTACCACTCATTCTCCAGGACAATTTTTATTTACGTAAATACTAGTGGAAAACTAGGCTGTCGGAAACGCACGTGCCTAGATGTATGTTGCAGATAAATTCGATAGAAGGTCTTATACATCCCTTTGAGAATAGCACATATAATCCACATTGTGCTACATGTTTCGGTTGTTCTCTATTGCTCCACCGCAATAGCTGATGACAATATCCAACTTACACTCATAGCGGATCAGCCGATGTAGAACACCATCTTAATTCCATAGCAAACATAGCAATATAGGCATCAGACACCTCTAGCTGTGAGTCTAGGGTGGCCCGTTTCGTGCCTCCCACGGAGTCCGGATTAGACGTCAACACGAGGTCATAGGGTTGAAATACGTACAGCATACGATTACTTAAGGAGGGTAGAGCGTTAGTCTCGAGGGGGTAGGGGTGGGGGGACTAGCCAAGTGGCGCGCGCAGTTCGAATCAGGTATTGTGATAGCGAGAGGTCTGCTGTATGAAATCTCTATCGTGCCGAGACAAAATCTGAAAGATACGTTTCAGCTGAAAACCTAGACGATGAATCGCTTTAAAATTTAGATGTGTATTTACCGATGGTATCACCTTGCCATTTGTATGTTTTTCAAAAGAACATCTTTTGCCAAATTTTTGCAACGGCCGTTTATACGCGATAGCGCAGTGACTTTTCCGTAAGAGCAACGTCGAATAACTAAAATTGCGGAATCAATGTCTCGACAACTAATCGGTGAATCTGGTTCAAATTTTGCATACTCCTAACTTAAGGATTGATCTACATGAGAATTCATATTCACATTGAAATAATTAAAATGCTTTAGCGGTGTTTCACCGTGCTCCCAATCAACTGCAAATAAAAATACGAGATTCGAGGTACCACTGTATGCATTACGGTTTACTAAAGTATAGCAATGTACACGGTAAGTATACGTGCTCGATTCATATCTCCATATAAAATCAAAGAAACGAAATTGGCAATGTAGCAGAGTGGAAGTAGAAGTAGAAGTCGGGTTTCTGGAACGTCGGATGATGATTATTTGCAAGTCACAGCGCGGTAACGAACTAAAATACTAAAGGAATAGATGTACGTATAGAGAAAAGAAAAACAAACGCGAGGACGCAAGGGTGAGTAGGAAATCGCATGGAATTGGGTTAACGGACTATCGATCGGGGAGTCGTCACCGGCAACTTGTGAGAGTTCGATCTTGGAAAACCTGTTCTCTCTCCTGTTACCCCAATAGCTGGCGTATTAAGAATATCCTTACTAAAACGAGTTTCTTTTCAATTACGTTGTAACTTTGCTATTATTACTAAGAAAATACGTTGAATTGCTTACATTTTTTAAAAAATATGATTCATTGTCTACCTTTTGAGGATAATTGAATAACCGAAAAAATGTTGGCGTCTCTCACTCTCTCTCTCTCTCTAACTCATTCACTCGATAATGAGTTTCTCTCTCGTATTCAGGGAAGACCTCTCTCCTCTTTTCCCGCGCTTCTGGAAAAGATATTCTGAACGCGAACTTATTGAAGTCTCACCGAGTACGATTTACCATGTTAACCTCAAATAGACTCGTGTCATACTGTTCCTGGAAATTGGGGGAAGCTATGAGAAAAGTAAAAAAAGTTATAATGCTTGAGAAAGTTCCACGATAGCCAACATTTTTTATTCACAATGAAATAATCTGATCAACCACCGACATATTCTATAAATAGAAAATGTTGATAAACTAAATTTCTTTTTCACGAAACAAATTCATACAACGTCAAATTACGGTAAAAAAAAAAAGGCTTTGTCTCATTGACAAAGCGTGCTAAAGTATCTGATGTACGTGTATGTAGTAATTCACGTTATTGCAAGAATGAGATAGAAAGCGTATGCACGCCGTTCGGAGCTAGAAACTCGTGACTCGAGGGGTTGGCGACGAGGAGTGTCTAGGGGTACACCCGGTAGCTTTCTCTTCTTCTCGACCCGTCTAGCCCCTCACGTGCACTGCAAGCAGCACCACCGGCACCATCACCACCACCACCACCACCACCACCACCACCAGCAGTCGAAGCGGTAGCAGGAGTAGCAGGCTCGAGCGAGGTGCGATAACAAGCTCCTAGACAGCGGAGCGCCGTTTCACCGTGGGAGTCACGGGGGGCAGGGTGATGAGCGGGTGCAACGCTTCCTACGCTGCATGTAGGACCACTCGAGACGGGAAGTGCATACTTTTGGCGGTAAAATTTAGAGGCGGTGTCCCGACGCCGCGCCGACGCGGCGCCACCTCCCTCGACTTGGCGTCAGGAGGGGAAGAGAGTGCCTTTCGTGTGCTCTGTTGCTCGTGGCTGCACCCTATAGTTCAACCCTCTTGGCTATATCGGTTCACACGACGACTATGCATACATGTGCCAGCTCTACTGTCGCACATAGTGTTCCGCGGCTTGTACTCACTTCACTGCTGCAATGGGGTGTCTCGTACACATACAAAAGTATACGTACGACGTACTGAACTGAACAGCGCCACCCAGAAACCAGTATAATACCCGAGGTACGAGTTTACGTTTTTCGACGAACTCTCGGAAAGCACCGAGGGGAGCGGCCTTTACGGTTGTGAAATGTTTCACAGGTTTTTGCATAACGACTATTCGACACTCGATCCATATACTCTGTCTCGTAAATTGTATACTTCGTTGAAAAACTTTAATTCGACATTTATTATTATTTTCTTATAAACACAATTTGGTTTATAAGAATTTAGCTTCTCGTAATAAAAAAAAATTAACACACGGAGTTAATATATTTATAAAAAATATATATTTGCAAATTTTTCATTCTGTTATTGTCATAATTATATATGAAAAAAAAAAGTTTTACCTTTATTCATTTTTGGTAATTCATCGTACTTTGATATTTTTCATAGGACCTTTGGATATTTTGAAAATAAATAATCTAAACGACAAACGCGTTTGTTGGTTAGTTGCTAAATAATAATTATTATCGACAGAGAACTCTAGAGTGTTGTACGTAATTTAGTAAGAGTCCAGGTATCGATCACAAACCTCCAAGGTTCGAGAGACTTTTAAGAAAGTGAATCAAAGTACCAACATACACAGGCAAACTATGAGAATACAGCATATCAGCTTTATCGGTTCTCCAGTGGCCTTCGTGTGCCTCTCGTATCTCGATTGGTCTAGACCAATAGAGCGCTCGACTCACGAGGGCAAACTCACTCGTTCTCCCATTTCCTCTCGTTCTATCTCGATGGTGGTCACCCCTTTTGCTAGTTCTGATCTCGGGTGCCGCGCGGTCCAACTCGTGGATTGAAAACTAACGAACCGCGCCATCGTCGCTGACTACGCCGTACAGCAGACCTCATAGAACGAACAAGTCCAAGTGCAACAATCGTTGCTGTAATGCGTGTACCGGGGCATTGCACTTCTCCTTCCTAGAAGCTCGTAAGGCGTGAATGCAACACTGACGTAATCCATAAAGTCACTCGTATTTTCACAGTTAACGAAAGTTCGCGCCAAATTGAAAATATTCGAAAATAAACAAGCCAAGTGAAACTTTGCTAATTGCTCTTTTATTATTGTACACCGTTCACAATCGATAGGAAACGTTGTAAGCGGTGTAAAATAATGAGTAAGCAACGTTTTAGCTTGCGAGCTTATTAATATATAGAACAATCAATGTCAGATCGACGTGGTTGCTGTCCTCACTATTTCGGATTTAATTCACAATTTTTTATATTCTTGTTACAAACCTAAGAGGTACGAAATTGTTTTCGTAGATTTTTGACAAAACCTATTTAATGTTTTCAGGAAATGTATTGTAATTACACGAAACAAAAGGTTGATTTTTCCAAATTTGTACAAAAATTAAAGGGTTCACTGTGTTTTTATAAAAATTGAAAACGTCATAAGATACGAATGTTTCGATACTCTGATCGACTACAATTAAAATACCTGCAGCAACTGCTTTGTTTGTTAGATTAAAACTCGTTAGACTATTCTAACGATTTTTTAGTTATAGACGATTGAATTTTGGAAAACCTGCACAAGCACAATTTAAAAAAAATGTTCTAAACCACTTTCCTCTACTTCTTCGACCATTTTTAGTATCCTTGCATTGAATAAAAAATAAAAGAAAAATTTCAATCCTCGAAATATATTTGTAAAATAAATAATAATTTAACCCACAGTTAAAAAGTATTTTAACACGATAAAAACCGTTATTTAAAAAAATTGCTATTTTACATATATTTCCAAATAAAATATAGATGCCAATACGCGATACTTGACTCAATCTCATATTGCCAATCATTGTACCATTTGTCACTTCACAAAGGTTTTATCTATTGCCGGTCGTAGGCTGGAGACATTACGCCTTATCGTTACGCACACAAAGAGAAACGTTCGTTCAACTGCACTTTTACTCACGCATAGAGTTGATGGCATTTCCATCACGTTTATTAGATTCCGGATTATTGTTCGCCATGACCTTTACTTTCCGTAATGTTAATGCTCAGTCCCGTTGCTTCGTTGATATACTCTGCTCTTGACTGGTATATTATCATCGATTTTTAGATTAGATAGAGAGTGCGAATTGATTGTACCTGTATTAAAAATTAAAAAATCATTGCGTAGTTTATTTGTTAATAAAATAAAATGCCACGGTTCTGTCGGTACCTGGAGATAGAATGATAAGGCTTGGTATTAGAGACATAATGTTTCTAGGTCACTTTCACCTTCCATGTCGTTCTGGCCTAGTATCTTAGCTCGTAACCTTAATCATGTAAAGTTGAGACACTGGTATTTCAAGTGCGATAATACGAGAGTCTATATATACACGTAACTATTTGCATTCATAATTTATTATCGCTCGAAGTCGTGCTCCTGTTGAATGCTTTATCCTTGCTTCGTATTCTATCACTATTGTCTCCTTCGTTCGTACAATAGTGATTAGTCAATTTTGACACGAATAGGGAAGAGTGAAGCACGATGAACGACTTTTCAAAATTCTTTAAAACTTTTAATTGAAAGGAACATTGTAATAATTTTTTTTATGCACGCAATTAGTCATCAAAAATTGAAGAACTTCGGTCGATGGTTCATCGTGCACGACATACACTCAGTTAGACACAAAATTACACATCTACGTATGATAAATGTGATGCAATAAAAATACTGCTGGCATTATTTATCAAGAAATTATTATAATTCAACTATAAATTTATTTAATGACTCACACCGAAAACGGATCGTTATTGTAACCCACCGACAAGGTACCTTGAACCAAAGTTTTAAGATTTTTTAATTGCAGTGAAGAATGTATCGATACAAAAATTGCTTACACTATCATTTAAGATAATAAATTTATAGAATGATATGGAAGCTGGAAGGACCATTTTGAAGATAGTCATTTTTTACCGGTGAAAACTAACCTAACTATATGTGAGTCAATATGTCATAATTTCCTAATTGAAAATACACTTTGAACTGCAGAGCAAACAAGCGAGCCTTACAATTATCAATAGTCACTGCAAACAATTTTTGAACATTGTAAAATGAAAAATATATATCTGACAATGATATAGGTGGAATGAAGATATGAAATTAAAAAATGTTGTACCATAGTCAATCAACAAGGTTGATATCATAATGCAGCTATTTTACGGGTGAAAACTAACCTAACTACGTGAGTAAATATGTCGTAATTTCCTGATTGAAAATACACTTTGAACTGCATTGCAAACAAGCGAGTCTTGCCATTATCAATAGTCACTGTAAACAATTGTAAAACGAAAAAATATATATATGACAATGATTTAGGTAAAGTCAAGATAGAAAAAAAAAAAATTTCTTTGCCATAGTCAAGCAACAATGTTGATATCATAATGCAGATTTTTTCTTCTAATATTATAAAACTTTTAGAGATCCAAAGACATAGATTTTTTTTTATAGCCATCACCGATTGTTTTGAGTTAAGAAATCTTTTTGATGTTATCTAGAAATTTATATCGAGCAATGTATTCGGGTAGATTCAGTATCATTGGTCCCGACTATTTAAATGCGTCCGATTTCATGGCGTGGCTGCATCACTTCGCAGGGCCAATAAATTGCTTCCTGTCGTTGTCGCGAGCCATCCTCGTCGGCTGGACCGATGTACCGCGATGCATCGGTCGGCGAGTGCGTCGGACCGGTTGTTCCTCAGCTCCCCGCGTACACCAACAGCTATATGTTCAAGTCCAACGGATCCCCGCACTCCGGGCATCGCGGTTCAGCTTCTCGCAGCAGCGGTCACTCGACGATGCACCAGCAACTTTGCCTCCCTCTATCTCTGTCTTTCCCTCTACCGTTCATCTAGCTTTCTCCCCCTCACCATGATCTCGGACGCTCAGGCTTTGCGGTGTGCGCGAGAGTTACGACGAGTTACGAGAAGAGCTGCAATCTCGAGTGGTCCCTCGATCGGCACTCCACGATAATAATTCGAATCCCGACGTCTCATTTTTCTTCGTTGTAATCCCGGACCCTCCTGTCTCTCCGTACCCTCTACTTTTCTGCGTCGTCGCGAAATCCTTGAGGATACTTTTTCGAAATAACTCCTTGCCATTCGTATAAATCCAGTGATCGTGTATAACCAACGACTCTATAAAAATTATTTTTTTTTACCGAAAGTTTAACGTTATACAAAAGAAATTCTATTTTTATCCATGCTATTGTTACGATTATAAAAATTATTACACAAAATCTACCATCGTTATAACTTGAATAATAAAAAAATTTACTAACTATACAAAAAGTAAATACGAATATAATGGTCAATTGTAATTGTCCTAATAACGAAATTTTCAATGAAATTCAATGATAAACATTTTCGCAGGTCATAAAGAAAATACGTTATTTCTGTGTCATTGTGCGAAATTGTATGGGCAATTAATTACTGATACAACAATGTTATATTCCAACCTAATACTGGTAGCAGTAGTCTTTTCATTGCGTAACGTTTTACATATGTGGTTGTGTAATTTTTAATATATTGGAGTACGTGTGCGCGTCGTGAGCAATGGGCCATTGACTAAAGTCCATTAGCTCGTTAATTACTTGACTGAGCGGTGTTGTGTGTTTTTTTTCGTGTTTTTCTTCGCATCAATTTTATTTCACATATATTATGAAGTATACACGAAAAAAATCTATTCAATATATTTTGCAGAATAATTCGCCAGATATATCACAAAATATATCTAATAAATACAATTTTTAGTCAACAATATATTTTCGTGAATAGTTTTTATCCATGGGGATCGTGGTATACCGGATGCAAAATCCACCGGACCTTGCGTATTACTCGAATCGTAATCAATAGTTGCGATGGATTCTGAGAAAGGATTTGGACTCTCGATTCCCCGGAGAACAAGAGGAAAGTGTAACCGAGTACTGTACATCGTATATATAGTATGCTATAACTCGGAATTGCGGGGGAGTGAAAGAGAAAGAGATAGCGAGAAAGAAAGAGGAAGAGGTTCGTGACTCTGGTAGCCTACATCTGAACGCGGGGTTATCTCTCTGGCTATCCTTATGTCTCGCTGGCGCGGCTGTTCGCTTACAGCTCTACCAGCAACAGCAGCAATAGCAGCAATAGCAATAGCAACAGCAGCAGCAGCAGCAGCAGCAACATCGGCAAACCAGAAGCACCGACTCACTGGTATTTACGGGGTTCCGCGAGCGCGTGTATACCTCAAGCACCACGGCCTTATCCCGGCACAGTGGCCTTGCTTCGCACGCCAACAACTGAGCAACCGACCGAGTTAACCACGAAAAGTCACAGGATTTTTCTTAATCTATTTTTCTAATTACGAAAAAAAAAAAAATATTTTTATCATTTCATTGTTCAAACATAAGATCAATTCAATTAACGATATTTGAAAGATTCGGTTAGTCCAAGGGTTTGAAAATTTAGATGAAAAAAATTTTTTTTTTGTAAAACGATACTCTTTAAAGATTTTGTATTCGTGATAAAATCAAATTTTCAACAGAAGGGTGATTAATAAATTCACCAAGAGTATTACGGACATGTACTAATAAGTATGTTGGGTAAAGAACGTTTCCGTTCAACATGTATATTTTAATCGACTCAAAAAATATCCGTGTCCTCGTGATATATTTAGGCATTATACGTAAACGGAACCACTTTCCTTTCGACCCTCTTAGATCGATGTCATAATTAGCCATAATTTAGTACCACGCGGAGGCAGCCACTGTGAATTTATTCAGATTTAAAATTCCAATCTCTTAGAAAATGCTGCATTTTTTTCAATCAAAGTATCTCGAAAACTTTAAATTGTAGAGAAAAAAGTATCTCAAGGTGAAAGTTGGATCTAAAAGTTTGAAAAAAGACATGGAGAGTGCCTTCGAGTGATACTAATATGTGGCCAATTGTGGTACAGATCTGAGAAGAATGAAAATAGATGGTTGAGATGCTTGTTTCTTCATCTTGACTATACAGTTCATGCTCAGCATGCGATACGTTAAGATAATCGAAACTTACGAAGACACACGAGCAATGTTCTTCGTGCGTAACTATAAGTACTAAGCCATTGTTAATTACATTTTAATCGTTTCATTGTACATGGTTCCCTCCACCAGTGTCTACGAATATTTCTATAGATTTTCAATGTCTAAGGAATAACGCGGGTTACAATATTGAAGCAGTTTCAAATGTACAACGTTCCACGCGACTTTTTCCACGTTATACATTTTTTAGCTTCTAAACGTTTAAAAAAATGAATGACTTTGAAACTATAAATTGAGAATCCATCGATCTAAGTTGAACGTCAGAGTTTTAGAGTTTGTATAACATACGCGACTGCGACGATCTTACGAAAGGTACAAGACCGAAGCGCGCCGCCTAATGCACAAAGTTACGTGCGTTGGGCGAGGGTGCGCACAGAGGTGTACGCGCTCTTCGTCGTAGTCGCGGGTAAGCGTTCGTACGTGTATACAGACACGAGCATATCTGTGTACAGAAGGTACGCGCTGCTGAGAGGTTGGGAACGTGCGTGCGTGAGCCCGCGACCGAGGAGCTCGGCCGGCAAGTCGTGTGGGGTACCGGCGGTTGCGGAGACGGTGGCGCGCGAGTTGGTGTAGGTCCAGGGCCCGTCGGCTCGGCCAATCCTCGAACGGGAATTCGTGGCAGAGCGTCGTGAACGGCCAATCCACGTGCTCGCTGCTTCGGGTTACTGACCTGGCCAACGCGTTAAATATCCCATCCTGAAAAATATCGTGGCTCCCTCCCTTCGTTCGTTCCTTCTCGTTCTCTCTCTCTCTCTCTCTCTCTCTCTCTCTCTCTCTCTCTCTCTCTCTCTCTCTCTCTCTCTCTCTCTCTCTCTCTCTCTCTCTCTCTCTCTCTCTCTCTCTCTCTCTCTCTCTCTCTCTCTCTCTCTCTCTCTCTCTCTCTCTCTCTCTCTCTCTCTCTCTCTCTCTCTCTCTCTCTCTCTCTCTCTCTCTCTCTCTCTCTCTCTCTCTCTCTCTCTCTCTGTTTTTCTTGCTTGCTTCAAACCCACCAGAATCGTATTTCCATCTTTCTTTCTCTTTTATACACGCGTTTCCAGCGCCTCACTCTCACCGTTTTCATCCTTCTCTTCCTTTCTCTCCACTGTTATCGCGCTTCTTCTCGCCCCGACTCTTTCATCCTTTTTCCTTCTCCAGCCATCCTATCTTTCGTCTTTCTTTCACTCCTCGCCCTTCTCCGCTTCTTCTCTCCTTTTGCGTTGCCCGTGTGCCGACATAAAAAGTGACCGGAGAGGGACTCAACGAACGATAGAGGGAGAGAGAGGGCTAGCGGGCTCATATATACCCCCTTTGTTTGCTCGGCCACGTTCGCGAGCCATGCCGCCTCGACCAGGGCTCGCTTCGTATTTCATTGATTAGTATTGCCCATTAAAAGGGCGCCTTTATTTCATACCGACGCGGTGCTCCTCTGAGAGCTCTATCCCGAACGAAAGAGCTGATTCCGTTGGACTCTTTCCGCCATCCCTCTACCGCACTCGCCTTTCTGACAGGAAACGCATCCAACTCCTAACCACCACACCCCTTAGCGATCTCATAGGCAATTTCTCGTCCTTTGACCTCTCCGATACTCAAAAAGTCATACACAGAACCATTTTATAATGAAGAAATACCATTTATTCACCGGACTTGAAATAATTATTTGCTGTTATCGAGGTCGAGGATTAGGGTAATCAAAAATCATTTACCCGAATCGTACAACATTTTCTTTTAATTACATACCGGTCGTCATAAAGTATTTGCAATATACGGCGTACGATCAATGTGCACCGTTGAAAATAAAAAAAATGTCGCATTGATTCGTAATTATGGTATAACCGTACCAAGCTAATCTCGTTCCGTCCTTCTCCCTATAGTTCTCACGGAGAGTGTACATGTATACGGACCGTACACTCTCGATCATTGCGCGTAATTTCAAAGATAGCCTTGCTCTTCTCACTGCTTTCCGTGCTTCCGAGCGTATCCTCTTACCGCACATCTCTCGATGCTTCCGCACGCGCTTGTTCGATGAAAATTCTCGGGGCTACGGCCGAGAGAGATAGAGATAGATATAGATAGATAGAGATAAAAAGAGAGAGAGAGAGAGAGAGAGAGAGAGAGAGAGAGAGAGAGAGAGAGAGAGAGAGAGAGAGAGTCTGTGTCTGTGTGAGAGTAAGGGAGAGAGAGAGAGAGCAGAGTTCGTTGTGGCGTCGAGGAAGAACCCTCGTATAGAATAGAAAACTCGTAAGAGCGAGAGCGGAAAATAGATAGTTTCAGAGATGAAGGTGGAAAAAAAAGAAAGGGAGAAAACGAGATAAAAAAAAGCGAAGAGGACGCCGCAAGGGGCGGAAGGAGTGAGTACCGGAGCCATGCACGCGTACGAGTACACTGTAATACGGGACGCGCCGGTGTCCACCGGTACTATCAGCAGCACCACTAAGGCGGTCCTACCCTTGTGGACTTTTCTATCGATTACCCATCGGTCGAGCGAAGCAGCGTCGTTCGCCTCGGCCAACTTGCACCGAGCCTCGTCATCCGTAATTCTTCCGTAAATATTTTCAGGTTAATTAGAGCGATTGCACAACAGAAGCGCCGAGAGCAAGAGAGAGAAAAGGCGCGGGAGGGGTTTCAACGAAGAAGAAGGGTGCAAAAGTGGAAAGAGTCGAAGGATTATATGACAACGAAGACCATCTCTGTGTTATAAATTTAAAATGTCACGTTCCAGAAATGCGTGAAAATGATATCTTGCTATGTCCATCGCAGAAGCATTGCCAGCCATGTAAATATATTATTAGAGGGGTTTTTTTTTTTAATCATTTTGCTCTTTTTCGCATCTGTCGCTAACGTAAATGTTATTGTCGGAAACAATGCAAAAAAAACTTTTATTCTCGAGGATACTGAAGATTGCACATGAGGAAAAATCGTCTGTAATACTAAGTTACGCTAAGACGATGAATCTTGAGATAGAAACACAAGAAATTATATCAAAGCGATCACTTCAACGCACGATATTCCTTTTTTACGAAATTTTCTTTTCATTTTTTTTGATATTTAAAATTTTCGAGAGTATCGATATGCGATTTTTAAAAAAGCCTCAGCGGTTTGATATACGTTTGATATACTGGTATTGGTCCAGTAAAATTTTTCAGGATACTTCGTGACTACGGTTACTTTCCTTATTTCATTTTTCCGAGGTGCCCGCAGCGTGGATATTGAATTTCGTGCTTGGCGCTAAAACGTGAACCTTTTGAAAGGAAGGAAAAGCAGTAACGACGGCAGCCATTCGACTACAAGAAGGAGGAAGTCGACGGTTTCCTAACGAAGTAATCGATAATTCTCATACCCGCGATGAAAACTCACGGAAAACTGTAAAATTTTTGCCAAACTAAAATAAATAAAATAAATAAAACTGTGCAATTTACAAAGATCGATTTTTCTTTTAACTGTAAACAATAATTTGCTACAATTTATTTGGCGGCATTCAGCGCAAGACTGTTAACATTTTATTTTCGGATCGTTACTCGAGATTGTACTTTTGAACGGATGTACGGGATATTGGGTGTTTTTTATCGTTAATACGGAAAAGCCGAGTAGCGAGGAAGAAGTAATAGAGCAAAGAGAGGGTGAAGAGAAAACCAAAAGACAACCGGTAATGTCCGAACTGTGTGTTACGACTCCCGGTAGACCTACCAATTTCACTTATCCTACAACGCGCCCATTGTAACACGCTAGCCAATACGGCAACGAGGACGTAGACGACAGAGTCTTCGAGTACTTCACGGAACCTTGCACTCGCAGGGTTGCACTTTCAGCGTAACGTAAAAGCTTCACGTCGAAACATATATATATGCACTGAAAGAAAATAACTCAAAAACCTTTTTCGCTCTCGAAGCTTCGGACAATTGAGAATCGACTTTATTATTTTATGTAAAAGGGAATGATAGAGATTATACGTTTTATGTGCCTCGAAAGTTACTAACGAAAATGTGATTTGAAAATTTCGTTAGGAAATTAGATTGATTGGAAATCCGGCGAAAAGAAAAAGGCAATTTGATTTTCCATATCAAACGTAAAGTAGGTTACGTTGCTGCAACATTTAATTGTCGAAAAATTATTTTGATGGTCTGTGAAATCGTTAATTTGTACGTGTAATTCAGTAATTGAGTTTTGAGGGCTTGCAATTTGGTCTTTCATCGCCTTATATGTACGAAGAAAAACATTTTTAAACATAGAAAAATATGTATCTCGGTGGCGTGTACTGCTGAGTTTACCGGTACCACGTAATGACAGGTAGTAACAGCAGCCACAGTAGCAGCAGCAGCACCAGCAGCAGCATCACCAGCAGCAGCAGCAGCAGCAGCAGCAGCAAGGCACGAATAGATGCATCCGGTACACGTTGGTTGCGCGAGGCGTGCAGCCGTCCGACGGATACAAAAATCCAAATGCTTGCTTTGGACATGGGCTTGTTGTGTGGTCGCTATGCACCGTTGGAGCTCGTTTCACTCTATCAGATATGATGAATCTATACCACTGCATCGTGCTAGACAAAATCCAATACACTAACGACGACAAATTGACAGTAGATGAATCAAGGATATTCATGAACCTCGATTCAAACTCTATTTTCTTTTTTATTTATACAAACACTGAAATTTTGTATGAGAGAAAAAATACAAATTTTTGTGGATCTACGCAGTTTTTAATAACTAGAGAAAAATAATTAAAATCGTTGCGTAACGCGAAATATACTGTCTAAAGTGTATTGATTCGTAGAATTGTTAGTTATTTTTATTTTTTATATTGTGTACATATATATTTTGTTACTTTCTCAAAGGAAAAGCTTTGTTCTCATGAAAAAATAAATGTCATGATACTTGAAATCATCTGAAACGTCCGGAAAAGAGATTTAGAAAAAAAGTTCAACGCGCGCGCGTGTGTGTGTGTGTTTGTACGTGTCAAAGACTTCGAAAGTAAAGTGTTCATAACTTCAGAAAGGCTTGAAGTATCGAGTTGAGATTTATTGAACATGTGAAGCGGTTATTACCCAAGCATCGTGATAAAATTAAATAAAAATCCTCGTAAACACGTTAGATCGTAAATTTGAAGTTTTCGAAGTGAAACTTTCTCGACAAGTTGCAACGAAAATTGCATCGTATTGAATTAGTGATTGACAATGGGTATCAAAAGTTATGAAACTTGCAATATTTTTTAATGAAACCGATTAGCTAAATTTGACAAATTTCGAGCAGATAAGAACTAGTGCATGATGCAGTACGTAAACAAACATAGAAAGAAGAACCTTGCCCATCGCTTCCTCATTATTTTCCACCTTTCGCAATGTGCCCTCTGTAAGGAATATAAAATTAATCAACGAATCCTCATAAAGGTGGCTTTGGGAAAGGTTGAAAATGAGGAGAATGTAAGCTTCTACTTTGCAGGCTTCACTTCACAAATATTGTGAAGTATCGGTTATGTCTCAATTAAAAACGTTTATAATTTTTGATTGTGTAATAAGGGTAAGTATGGAACGAAAGGTAGTTGCATGTTACAGTGGTTACTGGTCATTTGTAATTACAGGTATCAGCAGCAGTAAGAGAAGAAGAGCAGAAGCAGAGGAGAGGTGGTGCAGTAGCCGCAGCACGTAGACACATCCGCTGCAAGTGGGCTGCAAAAGCACCAGGCTGACTCGGTAAGCCGATTATCCACCTAAATACGAAGCCAGAGCGATGCATGTGGCTTAAATTGATGTCGCCCCTCTGTCCCTCTCTCTCTCTTTCCCTTACTCTCACACAGACACAGACACAGATGGAGACTCTCTCTCTCTCTCTCTCTCTCTCTCTCTCTCTCTCTCTCTCTCTCTCTCTCTCTCTCTCTCTATTTCTCTTCCCCTATTTATCTCTTTTTTTATAACAGTACCCACGTGCCAGAGTAATAACGCGAAGCCACTTGAGTTTCACCGTTAACATTGAGATCACGTTCGTACCCGGCAATTGTCGGTTTTACCTATCCTGCTAAATACACGAATAAATAATGTGCAACGCCATTTCACTTCCACGAGATTCGAGAGCTTTTAATTAATCAAATTGTTCTGCGAAGAGAGAATTTAGTCATTACAATTGCAAGTTCATATGTATCTTTCAATTTCTTGTTAATGTTTAATTAAAGCATCGAGTCTATATGCCCGAAATGCAATGAAAATTTTATAGTGACATCCAATATTTATGTGATAATTATTCATTTTCATTGATCACATGAATATGTAGGTTTGGTGATAGCTAAAATTGCTCTCGGTTCGTAAAGAATTAGACGTTACCTAAGAATTTGGGATATCGAAAGAGGTCTGGTAAGTATTTAAAGGATGTGGGAAATTTTAGTAAAGTAACTTTTCCGAGGAACCAAGACTGAATCATTAAATAGTTGGCAAAAAGTCTCAAAGGGAGAACGAAGCAAGAATTTATGCTCTGGCAGTTTTTCTTTCGCGGCTGTCTCACCGTCATAACCAGAAAGAGTGCTTTCGATAGAATGAAGAAAAAGAACACGATGACGACGACGACGACGACGACGACGACGACGACGACGACGACGACGACGAAGACGACGAAGAAGAAGAAGAAGAAGAAGAAGAAGAAGAAGAAGAAGAAGAAGAAGAAGAAGAAGAAGAAGAAGAAGAAGAAGAAGAAGAAGAAGAAGAAGAAGAAGAAGAAGAAGAAAAAGAAGAAGAAGAAGAAGAAGAAGAGGAAGAAGAAGAAGAAGAAGAAAAAGAAGAAGAAGAAGAAGAAGAGGAAGAAGAAGAAGAAGAAGAAAAAGAAGAAAAATACGAGAAACAAGGACATGATGCGGTCTCCATTTTTCTGTGGGCGGGATTTTGAAACCTGTTTGAGCGCTTTGAAATCTAGAAGGAAATAGAGATGCGAGCATGGTGGCTAAAGGCGTGGACGTTGCGTCGGACACAGGTACTGGAAGGTAGTATGGCGAAGAAGTTGATAAAGGAAACGGGTGAACCGACGAAGTAGGCGACAGCCTGAAACGGAAAGCGAGAAAAGAGACAGAAGAGATGGACCTACCGATCCCAACGAACGTAAAAAGACGATGACTGACAAAAAGCAGTTCGTCGCTCGTTCGCGCTAGTGTGTGAACTCGGCCATACTTGTCTCTCTTTCTCGGTTCTTCTATTTCTTCCTTTATTTCTCGTATGTTTTTTCTATCACTCCTTCTCCTTCTCTTCCTTTCTCGTCCCATCTTTCTTCTTTCGCTATCATATTGCTGCAGTCTTTTCTCATATTGCTCTCATTCCCCATAGTTCCCAACGGCGGCGATGAAATGTTCAATGTGTTGTGTAACATCGAACGAGTCAGTGCTACTTAACGTGATATGCAATATCATAAATATACGTCACTGCCCTTACGTCGTTTTAAACATTTTTTGGAATACAAATAGTGCGTTTTCCTGTTAAGTTTTTTACATTGAAATTAAGTGAATTTAATTCTAACAAGAAATTAATATTTTTATTATTAACGTATGAAAAATACAAAAGTTTGAAATAAATAACATTTTTTCTGTACTGTTCATATTGCCCCATAGGCATAAAATTGTGGAAATCATAAAAGTCTATTTATAGAGGGTAGAACGATCGAATATAGAAACGAGAGTAAGGCAACGCACTTGTATTACGTACACAATACAGTAGTGCAGTATGCGATGCATGCTGAGTTGAACTCTTTGACGATTTGCCGACGCAAAGTCAGGGTGAGGCAGCCACCTTGACGACACAACACTACGGCGACCACTAGCAGTGTCGGGAAGTACCAGCAGCACCGGAGGCACGCGGTCGGGCGTTATATGTCAATGTATATGCAGGTACTACCGGGCTTTAAGCGTGTGCATGTACTCAGTGACGACGGCAACCGATTACGTTCTTGTACTTGAAGCTCCGAGCCAGCCAGACAGACAGAGGGCGAGAGTGACTGAGACAGAACCGAGAAGTATAGGCGCGGGTGAGAGATAAAACGAGTGCGACACGCGTACATAACCGGGAATACGTTTACGCGCGGGCGTAAAGTGACCGACCATCGTCGGTTGCATAATTGCCCGGCGTTCGACGTCAGACTGTATAACCTCGTATTTGTATGTACACTACCCTCCACAAAAAAAAAAACAAGTTTATTGGAAAAGATATCATTTTTCATGAGAAAATATATTTTTAATATATCTTGCGAATTATCTGTGTCGTATATGTCTCTAAATATATTAATTATAAACCATTTTGAGCGAAAAACAAAAAGTTTACAATTGCATGCGCATTGTGGTAAAAAATAAATTTTTCATACATTTGTATGAAAACTGCATCAAGTACATCGATGTTTAAAATTAAAACTGTTTAAAAAGTCAAGACCTTTAATGTATTAAAATGAGAAGGGACCCTACACACTAATGTTTATATATTTTCTGATTACTAAGATCTCGGACAAAAGTCGAAAAATCAGTAATTTATATTTATAGAACCTTTCTGAATATAAAAAAAATTTTTTAAACAATACGTTTGTCGTAAATAAGTAGACAAGAAAATCAAAAAGTTACAACATCATTCCAATATTATTTGTACATCAATATCTTACTAATGATCGTACCGAGAGAAAGAGTTTCATTGAATCAAAGAGATTTCATTGAAATTTTGGCTTATGAAACTTTTATTTGCCGTCAATGAATATAATATATTTAAGTTAATACTATTTTTTATTCAATTGATCGTGAATTGTATTAAATGCGGTGACATTGAATCAATAAAAATTGTATTGAGACCTACTAATAACTTTTATTTACTTAAATGAAACTTTCATTTGTTGCTCAGTCTCATAACGATAGTAGAATGCATTTCGTTCAAACCCTACATTTCAAATTTCTCAAGCGAATCTCACTAAATTTTGTAGTGCCTGGTGTGCCACATCGAACACGTTCATTTTGGATTTTTGCTCTTACCTTATTTTACTTTAAAGGAGTTAAGATTGAGGTTTAATTTTTTCACAGTTCCTTTGTTAAAGAATTGTCGAATCTGGTTGCTTAACCAATTTTAATTTTAATGGTTCGAGCAATTACACCCGGTATTTATAACGATTCGTAAATACGGAATTCAAATTAGGACTCTCATTTCCTCGCTTAGAATCGCGATTACGTATCTCGCACCCTGAGTTGTGTTTCGCAATAATATATCCATCCTACTGACCGGACATAGATGCTATATGTATATAGAATGTTACATTTACACGATCGTTTGCCTAGAATTACTATGGTTAAGGTGTAGTAACAGAAACATTACTACGAACAAATTGTTCGTTGAAATCACGGGCACGATGCGTGCGACACACACACGCGCTTGCGCATGCACACACACACACACACACACACAGCCAATCAAATAAATACTATGATGGTATTTTGGCATCAGAGGATACATGCGTTTCGTATATTGCAACACTTTATTATATGTGTCTATAAATCGGTGGTGATGCTCATCTATGATTGCGTTATAGGTTATGTTTTATTTTTGCATGCTTGCCGTACTAACCGAGGAAAGGTTCGAGGATCCATTTAATGTTTATTTATTATTACATACGTTCGAATGTAGTAACGTATCCGTGGATACCAGCCTCCTTAAAAAAAAATTGGCTACCGATCTAATAATCGACGTTTCACCGGTTTCGCGCTCTAGATACAACACTATTAGAATTAAAAAATCACGTGTCCCGTCAAGCGGCCGCACGCACGATACCGTCAAATAAATATCTCTTTGAAACAGTGATTTCAAATACATTATTCATTTGAAATCATTGGAATCAAGTAATTATTTTCATTGACTCAAATAAATATTTAGTTGATTCGATGAAATAAATTTTAATGTGCCGATTTATTCGAATGAATAAAATCTTTTCTCTCGGTGCAAGGGCAGCGGGGCAGGAAGAAACACAACGATAACTGCGTATATGCTCGCTATTTTGTTATCACATAAAGCATTATTAGTTTTTTATGTTTCTCAATACAATTATTTGCCAAATATGAGTAAAATTTTTTTTATCGCGTACCCAATCATTCGTAATTATTTTTTTTCCGTACATTTGAGAGGACTGTCAGGTTTCGGAGTACCAAAGAAATATGCGTGATCATTGTGAATTTATTATTATATTTTATTTCCAACGATATATTTATTCTTTTTTTTGCGAATGAATTTTGTTTCTTCAAGTATTCGCGTATAGTTGGTCGAGGCATCTGGCTAACTCGGACCAGGCAGTCGACCATCGCGTTACTATAGGTCAGTGCCGCTTCGCCCGGGCTCTACCTCCCCTTCTTTATTTCTTTTGCTTCGTCCCTTACTCCTCGAATTCCAGGACAACTAAAGCGAGATAGAAGCTCATAGAGTCGAGAAGGTACGAGAAAGAAGACGAAGAGGGATGAGAATGGCAACCGCATGAAAAGGAAGAATAAGAGGCTGGAAAGGAAGAAGGAGGAGTCGAGAAAACTAAGAAGGAAAGAAAAATGAGTAATAAAATCAAAAAATATTATATAGATGAGGTTTAGGTAGGAGCATTAAGGGAATCGGACAAATCCGATAGCTCGATTTTTTACTTACTCTTTAAGCGTACTCTCCCGACGACATTTTTCTCCTTCAGCTCTCTTGATACTATAATTCCGATAAGAACTAATGGGCTTAATCGCGATTACAAAAGTTGTATGCTAAAAATTAAACAATATAACAACTCACACGATTCAAAAACAAAAAAGAAGATTGTTACTTTAGGGTTTGGTGAAATATCTTGAAACGTAAATTTCGGGCATGTTTGTTTGCGATTTTCGCTCTTCTTAAAGTCGCTTTCGGTGCCACAGATTAAAAACGATGAAGGCGACGCTCTCGTTGTTGTTTTCGCACGAAGCTTCCTAAACCACGGACACGAGTAACGATCTGTCTGCGAAATATTCGCTAACTGCTATTCAAACCTCTATAAATCGGTAATTTTTGCGTTTTTTTCCTCATCCTCGTGTCATAGATTATTTATAAATCTTCAAAATATGTAAAAACGCAAAAAAAAATTAGATTGATTGAAAATTTAAGGGTGGTGCAACGGCTTAAAGGTAATTACGGTAACTATAAAAACAGCTGCGTGGAAAAAAAATTAACAGGTGTCACTGTTAATAGGTACCGGTATAATTTTTCTGTGTCAGTGTAACTTGATACGTCCGTCGTTATAACCGATTGGAAAGTAAAGATAAATTGACTTTTTGAAAAAGATGGAACCTACCCGGGACTGCTGTTAATTATCTTGGAGATGGTTGAATGTCGAAATCCTAGCTTATACGTTTATCGAATGAGCGTAATCAAGCTAACAGAAAGCGATTGGTAAAAGCGATAGAGAAGAGAAGAACAAGAATATAGGAAACCATCTGCAACGGAAGAACCATCAATACGGTAACGTAGAAATAAAGTAAAAACGCGTGAGAAGCTTCAACGTCAATCGTATCAATTTCAATAACACATTTATTTTCCAGCTTCTCCGCCTTGTTTCCTTCCCTTCAACCACTGCATTGAATAACGTAACTATTCGCTATCTGAGTGAATTACGGTTGAATATTGAAAAAGACATAACTGTGCTGCAGGTAGTTCTGCGGTAGACATGGAAGCTGATGACCGCGGAAATTGAATAAGCACGTGTTTTTAGAATAAACTTGTTTGTTTTATAGAATTTTCTATCAAAGGAATTATCAATAAACACATACTAACTTGATCCTACTTTTTATTTCTATTTTATCGCTAGAGTACATTTTTTGGTAAATATGTCGAAGTGCGGCTCCATCTGGAAATGGCTCCAAATTTTCTAACAGATGGTGGAAACACTTTCCTCTGTAAAGAGAGAGCCAGGTGGGGCAGGGGGAGGGGGGATATTAAGAATTAATTAATAGAAATTATAATGAATTACTTTAGGTAACCTACTCGATTTAGGTAACTACACTTTCTACTGTACAGTGATAATAATTTTAATAAATATAGAGCGATTTCCAAGTTGAGCCGCACTTTGCCATATTTACACTTTTTTTTTGGAACAATTGTGACTAATTAAATAGGACTTGACAGTTGACCTGTTGTTGGGCCTCCAAAATGTCAATATTTATATTTCGACACTGACTAGAATAATCGAGCTAAAATTTAGTACACGAGTAAAGTAGTAACCGGATCTTTGATAGCTGTTTATTTCTTCAAAATAAATGTAATAATTAAGATTTAATGAACTTTATATATTTTTTTTTAAACGTCTGTGATCACTTCGCAAAGTGTCGACTATGGAGACGAATAATTATTTATAATTTACTGCCTAGACTTGGCCCAGAATTGAAAATGTCAGAGCTCTTCGTCTATTTACCTAATTTATTTACCTTCGTTTATTTACCTAAATAATCTACAGAAAGAACGTTCAGTTGATTTTTTACGTTCTAGCTATTTAGTTCGATGTCTGAATATATTTTTTTAAGGATCCTTGTCGGTTTTAATTTCATCAAAAAATAATCTCATCATTAAATAATCAGATAATAATGCGAAGCGCGTACTGTTAAGTATTCCTTGTTAATTACACTTAGTATGCATGAAGTTTACGCTTAATAGGCATAACGTATCTGATATTTACGAACCAAAAACAGAATTTGAGATGATAGACTTCATTTGCTATAAGTACATCGAAAAAAAAGATTTCATTGGTTCGAATAAATCTGCAGATTAAAATTTCTTTCATTAGGTCGACTCAATATTTATTTTCATATTATCTGCATTCAAACAACCAGTCGGAACGAGACAATTTCAGACCAATGCAATTCAGCGGGCAGAAAGTAGACGTATTTTACCCGCTACGTTAGTTTCTAACTTCATTTTATCCCTGTCGGAACGGCATTTGTTTATTGTGAGCCTCTGAATAATTAAGTTATTCTAACCAGCAAACAATCTGACAGTTATCTCGTTTTGACTGGCTACAGAAATTCAAACTCTCAGTTTCGATACAGGTAATATTAAAAATATAGTGTGTGGCCTGGGATGAAACAGAACGTTAAACTTCGTGTGATGACAGTAAACATCACATTCGTCTGAAATTGTCTTGCTTCACCCCCAGCGACACAATATACTATTAATTTAATGAAAATAATTGATTCCAATGATGTCATGCACTAAATAAACGATTTATTTTATTCAAATGAATAATAAATTTGAAAGCACCGTTTCAAAGAGATATTTATTTGACGGTACCATACGCATCGCCGCTTGACGAAAGACGTGATTTGTTTTTTTTTTATAACGTTGTATCAAGAGCCCAAAAACAGCGAAACGCCGATCGTTAGATGGGGAAGTTTTTGAAGGAGTCTGGTATCCTCAAATACGTACAACATTAGAAGGTATGTATGAACATTAAACGGATCCTCGAACCTTTTCTCTATTAGTAGGGCAAGCATGCAAAAATAAAATATAACCCATGGTGTAATCATAGATTACCATCACGACCTACTTATAGAAACATTTTTAAAAAAGTACCGCGATATGCGAAATGCATGTATCCTCTGATGCCAAAATACCATTATTATATTTTTGTGTGTGTGTCGCACGCATCATGCGCGCAATTTCAAAGTCACAAATGCAATAAAACACCTTTTTTTACAAATAACAATTGGGTTTTTTTTTTGCAATAACAATAATGTTTCTGTTACTTCACCTTAACCTTAACTCCTTTAAAGTAAAATAAAGTAATAACAAACATCCAAAGTGAACGTGCCCGGTATGGCGCGTCGGACATTACAGAATTAAGATTCACTCGAGAGATTTAAAATGTAGGATTCGAACGATATGCATCCTACTATCGTTATGAGACTGAGCAACAAATAAAAGTTTCATTGAAGTAAATAAAAGTGATTAGTAGGCTTCGATACAATTTTCATTTATTCAATGCCACCGCATTTAATACAATTCACGGTCATTTGAATAAAAGATAGTATTAACTTAAATATATTATTTCTTTGACGGCAAATAAAAGTTTCATGGGACAAGATTTCAATGAAATCTCTTCGTTTGAATGAAACATTTTCTCTCGGTGTATCTATCGAATATTTTAAGCAGATCAATCAATGCAGTAGCTAGTTGGCTCAACTATGATTGGTTAATTATAGTTGACAAAAAAAAGCAAGTAAATTTTTCTAGGGCATATTTATCCACGCGATTGGTTGTCGTGTTTAAACACTTTTCTTCGTGTGGTCCGTCACAGGTCTCTCATCATGAACCTCTTTCAGATTAAACTTTTCAAGGTTCGAATATTAGTAGTGCCGATTCAAGGTAGACAACGTTTACATTTTAATATCTTCATTGCCGCAACTTATGTTTTCTATGCGTTGAATCAGGGTACGAGAAGTACACAAGTCTCTGCACCGTGTCCTATGATTAGTCATTGTAATCGTGCGTTTCTTTCTTTCTCCTTCTAGCAGCGTCATAAGAGAGTGCAATTTTCAATTTCTGCTCGACTCCCTATCTATTAACGGAGAATTGAGCATATTAGTTGCCCCATTGTCGGCACCCCATGAGTTTCGTTAAACTTTTTTTCTACCATACGACCTATCGATGTATTTTCTCAGTCCCTGACCCCCTCTGTGTCTTCCTTATTTTTCCTTCCTCTGCCTCTTAGACAGGTGTCCTGCACGATACCCCGCGTTGACGAAGCCGTGCTCACCCTTCAGCTTTACAATTGCCTTCAGAGTATGTATAGCACATCGTATCAAGAAAAAAAAAACAAAATAACTTCAAGTTTATGAACGTTTTACGCTGTAGTTATTGAAATTATAGACACAGGTCGCTGAAAATAATTCTTTCAGCTAATAATACTTCACCACTCTTTATTAACACAGTATAAGTCATTTTATTTAATATTACGACAAAACCACTTATTAACCCCAGGAAAGCTTTTACTTCCGAGACACGCAATCGTTTACTCATAAACATTAATTAAAAACTTTAACAAAACTCCCGACGGCATACGAATTATAACACAAAGGACTTTGATTTAAAAACGATTTATAAACTGACTACGGATTAATGTCTTCAAACATCACACTTGTTTTTTTTTTTTTTTGTTATTACAGAGTGGATGCCGCGTCTGGCAATTTTGTCAAGAGTATATCTATAAATTTATATTTGATACACCGTATAGAGCGTAGCTTTCAGGGGTGATTACATAGACAGATAGGTGTTATGTGGGTAGGAGAAGGGAATCGGTATGGCGTTACGTATTTCTCCTCCCTTTATTGGTTCGTGGTTGATTTCTAGCCTAATATTGCTCGTACATACAGTCATGGAAGCACCGTTCTAGTTCTGGCAGTATCCTACCCTGGAGCTATGCTTACGATTCCACCGTTGCACGGACGTTGTGCCGGTGCAATAGTAACATCTGTCGTTACCCATACGCGAGCTCTCCCATGACTAATCCGCGCCCGCTTACCTATTCGACGTAACCCCGTCCTGGGCCGTCGTACGTATACCTACGTGTCCGCATATGTACGTATACAAACTCATCTACCAGAGCTACGATTAACGGGCTACCCTGGCTTGTCATTTGGTATACAGGGGTTACCGAATCGATCACGCACGTGATACGCGTGAGCGACCTAGTAACGAACCCGATGCTTTTCCATATATATTCCATTCTATGGTTCACCTTCGGAAGCCGTATGTAACGAATAATGTTTGTATTACGAGAGAGCAAATTATATTTGTGATACGCGAATCTCGGGTCTGAAGAAAAAATTATGGAATACGAGGTGTGAAGACTGAAAGGATAAAAAAATTTTATTTTCATCGCAAAGTCTTGCTCATGTAATTTGTTCGGTGTAGAATTTTTCGTGCTTTAACATTTCATTTATTTTCAAAGTTAAGGCTCAAATTAAATTGATTGCGCGTAGTCTCTTTGCTTGGTGGTCTAGCTGTTCTTTTTTTTTTTTTTCACTAATTTATGAAATATCTTATCAGCGTTTGACACCAGCTAGAAACTGGCTGGTTTGGTATGAAATGCTTTATTTGTAATTGAACAGAAGTGGAAACTGCTTATTGATGTTAAATTTTGGTATTCGGTTTCATGAACAGAGGAGCGAAGGATATTGAAGCGCTTAATTGATTTTGTGATGAACACACTTGGCGAATAGGAACGGAATATTAGCGGTTAATGGTTCATCGTGTTCGATATTTCGAGAGTAATATCACAAATTTGACAAAATGCAATACTCCGATTCACGAATTTCGACTTTTACGTTTGTTTTTTTTATGTTATCATCGGGTACAACATGATTTACGTACCCGTCGTACCGTCTGCCATCCTACAAGCAGCCTTTTCCGATCTATGTAATTTGGTTTCTCTCTAACCACTTGTCGATTCCAGCTATTATCATCCAGATTTAATTTCAGATATCGTTTCCACGAAACCAATTACTCCCGTTTGATATACGACGTTTCAATAGCTTTCTCGAAATTGGAATGAAAGTTTGGAAAAGTTAATGGATTGTCGGTACTCTATTCGGTTTTGTGTATACCACTTTTAACTTTAAACCTTTCCCAATATTTTCTATTGATCAAAAATTGAATTTTATAATTAAGTTGTCGTTCAAATAAAGTTGTGTTAAATCGTGAATAATATATTGTTACCTTATCATCTTGGGTTGCACGTCACAATTTTCCAGCAGCTTGCCGATTGCAGCTTCTTTCAAATATTATTATTTTCTCGAGGTGATTTTCCTGGAATATTTATCGCGCTCTAGTAACTCTCGACCGCAAGAGTTGCAAGGTGTTACAAGTTTCTGAAGCATTTTCTTCTTTTATCCTTCTTCATTCTCGGTACATACCCTTTGTACCGACATTCTGTTCTTTTTTTAAAATTTATTTACAAATGTCATGTTTCGTTCTCCTTCGCATCTGATATTGTTTCTTAGTTTTACAATCGCGCCATTTTTGTAGTCGTTTTTACATGGCTGCTCTGACACGGGTCGAGTTGAGTACAAAGAAAAGCAATCGAAAGCTAAAAAGAAGGCGTACAAAAAATGTGAATGAAAGGAGAGGGAAGTGCTTAGACGGTCGGAACGAAACGAGCTAGGGGAACCAAAGATGCGTGTATGGGCAATAGTCAGAGGGCGGGCCGGGTTTGTAGTGTCAGACTGCCTCGGCGCCCGGACCTACCCCAAATAACTCTGTTAGGCACCGACAGGCCAGCAACGAGCAGCTGAATTCGCGTTTCCTTGCGAGTCAATACTTTAGCCGGTCTCGTCCGGCGGCCCCTAACCTTCCCCACTTGGAACCGAAGTGCGGTGCGCATCGTGCTCGGTCCTCGTAACAATAATTGGCCGCGTTGGTGTGGTACAGGCTAAGAAAAAAATTTTCCATGACTGAGTCAGCCGAACTTGGCAATTAATATGCATCATATCGCTTTTGCGTACCGTGAATGATAAGAAAAAAATATGTTTTGTGTTTTTTTTATACCAATTTTGGCATTCAAGATAGTCGAGTGACGATCAAATTGTAAATAAATTTACCGCAGTGTACACATCTAGGGTAGATGTAAGGGTTCGACATTGTAAAAATTCGTGGAAAGCACTTATGGCCACGAGTAATGGACTTTGTATTATTATTCGTGATGATATCATTTCATTAGTTCTCAGAATGATTTTATCATTTTAATAATCATGGGAATATAAAATTATATCCTACCGAGGTTTCGTACGGCTTGGGCGTTACGCGCCTAGGCAATCTGTCATTGAACCTCCTCTGTCCCTAGGCCTGACGGCGAGAGAGCCTCGAGTACTTTGGATAATCAGCCCTCCGAAGGGGGAACGTTTTCAAGACTACTTTGTATAATCCGGACCTGGAGGGGGCTCCAAGGGAGGTTTGGAAAGGTCCGGGGCTAGGGCAAGGACCACCTGCATGACCCTCTCATTACTTCCTCCTACCCTATGTGAGACCTCACACCGAGGGTTTTTAAGATCTTTAGGTTCTTTAGGTTCTTCTTCATTCTTGTTATAATATTAAGATATTAAAAATAATGAAACCGCTTCAATATTTATTGAATCAACCGCGAACACTTAAAGTTTGGAGAAGCTAAAGGATGGCCACTACTAATACAATAATAATAATCTACCCTATCTAAAATATAAAAGTACACATATGGACCTGTACGGTGCCTTATTAGTTTTCTTCAACCATAGAATGAGTTCTTGTTTGGGCAAGTTGTGTAGTTTTCCCGTAAAATAAAAAAATCATCCGAATAAACGAATAGCATTCGTCAGCGCTTAGCTCGTCTCGACTCTCGTTAGCACACAAGCACGCACGTTACTGACCTGAGACGTATAGCACTGCCGAATAGTAGGTAATACTCATGAAAACTAAAGTACTGCTAACCGTGCATTCTTATGACCAGTTGAATTCGTGAAAGCACACTAAATGAATATTAAAACGCAAATCCATTTCAAAATATAATTATTCAGATCCAATAGCAATTATTATATTTTGTCACGAGCGTGAGTATTCGTTAGTCAATACATTTTTAACGCTCTTTACAAAATTGTTGACCTTTTTTCGCTCCAAAATGTTTTCTGTATTCGCGTAAAGATCGTTAAATAAAATAATATTTATTATTATTTTTAGATCCATGACTCATCGAATGATTTTGCAATCCCGTCGACACGAGCTCTTTCTATCAACAGCGCGCAATTATCGCGGCACACGTATATAATCGTTCTTGATTATTCATTAATTCATGACGATTCGATGATAATCGTTATCGAAAAAAGAAGCCAGATCGACGACGATGAAATGCGAATGCGCGTGACGTACATAATACATTCGAATACTCGTTTTTCATAACCGGTTCACCGATATACTCTCTCGCACACCGTCAATACATTCAGCTGTACACTTGGACGACCGTTTTTCTATCTTTTTTTTTTTTTAAATCAGTCTTCAATTCAAGATCGACCAGTACCGGAGAGTTTTATGGACGTTTAATGGGAGAAAAATTCGCTTCTTAGATTTCTCGTATACTGTACGTATTTCTTTTAAAGGGTGATTTTTTAAGAGCTTGAGAACTTTTTTTTAAAAAAAAACGCATAAAATTTGCAAAATCTCATCGGTTCTTTATTTGAAACGTTAGATTGGTCCATGACATTTACTTTTTGAAGATAATTTCATTTAAATGTTGACCGCGGCTGCGTCTTAGGTGGTCCATTCGGAAAGTCCAATTTTGGGCAACTTTTTCGAGCATTTCGGCCGGAATAGCCCGAATTTCTTCGGAAATGTTGTCTTCCAAAACTGGAATAGTTGCTGGCTTATTTCTGTAGACTTTAGACTTGACGTAGCCCCACAAAAAATAGTCTAAAGGCGTCAAATCGCATGATCTTGGTGGCCAACTTACCGGGCCATTTCTTGAGATGAATTGTTCTCCGAAGTTTTCGCTCAAAATGGCCATAGAATCGCGAGCTGTGTGGCATGTAGCGCCATCTTGTTGAAACCACATGTCAACTAAGTTCAGTTCTTCCATTTTTGGCAACAAAAAGTTTGTTAGCATCGAACGATAGCGATCGCCATTCACCGTAACGTTGCGTCCAACAGCATCTTTGAAAAAATACGGTCCAATGATTCCACCAGCGTACAAACCACACCAAACAGTGCATTTTTCGGGATGCATGGGCAGTTCTTGAACGGCTTCTGGTTGCTCTTCACTCCAAATGCGGCAATTTTGCCTATTTACGTAGCCATTCAACCAGAAATGAGCCTCATCGCTGAACAAAATTTGTCGATAAAAAAGCGGATTTTCTGCCAACTTTTCTAGGGCCCATTCGCGGTCAACATTTAAATGAAATTATCTTCAAAAAGTAAATGTCATGGACCAATCTAACGTTTCAAATAAAGAACCGATGAGATTTTGCAAATTTTATGCGTTTTTTTTTAAAAAAAAGTTCTCAAGCTCTTAAAAAATCACCCTTTACTTCACTGTGTAAATCCAGTTAAGCATGAGTTTGAGTCACAAATCTTTTACAATGACTATCGTAATTATACTTTGAAGAATACAGAGAGGAGATTTCGATAAAACGCACTGAAGTGTTTTGTGTCTTTTTTTTAAATACATTATTCAATTAATTTTTAGGCAATTTCATTAACGACGAACCCTTAAGCTTTACACATTCTGCGACAGTCAATGGATATGTATCCAAAAATATCAACAACTTTATTTGTACAAATTGAGCTACACGTACTGATATTGTTTTGGTGCAATTCAATCGACTTTGATCCTTCACGTTTGCAGCATAGTTACACGTAGTTGAACAGAGATTTCCGATTTAAGGGTTGATAAGAATAAAATGTAAAACGCCTGCAAAGTAGGACCTTGCGTCCTTATTAATTCATATTGTTTACAAATCAATTTCTATGAGGGATTATTTTTATCGTTTTTTTTTCTTTCCCACACGGAACAGTAATATCATTAGTCGGTCTCAATTGGTCTATAGTAATCCATCATGGATATTCAATGGACGTGTCGTAGTCATTAAGTTCTGTATGGAACCTCATAGCGAAAGCTTAGTGAACGATGTAAAAAAAAAAATAAGGAAGCAATTTGCAAGCACTATGCTTACTTGTTTATTTAGTGTATTTTACCAGCTGTGCTCGACAACTCTTAATTAGTGAAAATAAAAAGAATTATACAATTAAAAAGAATGAAGAAGAAATGG